>QVOA01004146.1:0-30548 GCA_014825685.1 Pseudomyrmex cubaensis | reverse complement strand
CAACTAAATTTTTTGCTCGATATTGACCTTTTCTGTACCTTATTTTGTATTTTACAACACGAGCGTTCTATATTTCTTTAACATTTTTATTATTTTCAATTTGTCAGGTGTACAAATAAACGACAGGTTTTTTTTATATTAAAATCCGGAAAAAAGTTTTTTTTTACAAATTATCTTCCGATTATTTCAAATAAAAATATATCTCTATATAAAAATAAAAGAATGAAGTTTTAACGACGAAAAGTTGACGGCGTATAAATATCTTTACAAAATTTGATATCGCGGGCGGTTGATGAGCGGCAACAATATAATCGCATCGTTTTATTTTACGAAGGGCGTTCTATCAAATTCATAAAACATAATATAACGAATACGCGCGCGCACAGCCAGATTCCACTTTTTATTGCCCGTATCGATAGGCCGGCAGTATATCTGCGCATACTGGAGCGTAATTTAAATGCATTAATCCTTTGAGTGGCGAACTATGATGTATCGTCATATCATACGTGTATCTGGAGTGCCAACGTCGATTTATTGTCGTGTTGCAACATTCGAGAGATAAACAAGACAGGTATACTTGAATTTTGGACAAGATTTTATCTCGCACTTGTATTAAATGGACGGTCATTAATCTCTTTGCAAGTAATAAATATAAAATCATTGATAATTAATAACAATCGGAAATAGACATCGCGCAATGAAGCAATGTCAAAAATAATCTCAAGATATTTATTGCGAACAATAAATAACACGGAGTTTGAGCTACATCTCAGCAAATGGAGTTTGCACCGACACATTACGTGGAGAGAGTAGAACGGAAATAAAGTTCTTTCACGAAATTATTCACGCGTATGTACGCAAATTTTCGCATTATGCGAGGCAAATAACTCCGTATTTAAAAAAAAAAAAAAAAACAAGAATAAAAGAGCTCGTTTTTCTCACTCTTTCTATAAATATCCAATAACTGTGTGATTGTATATGACAGCAACGGAAGTCTGTGCAAGTATGTACAGAATAAATATGAAAATATAAAGAAAAGTTTTCAAATTTCTTCGCAAGGAAACGAATATAAATTCGAAATCGATATAAAATTAATATCGGATTCTTATTTATACTCGATATACCACGTACGATACGCGCGTTTATCGCTTGTTATAAAAAAAAAAAAAAAAAACAATACAATAATACGATATATATAAACCAAACACACGTGATATTTGCGAAAGAAATTTTTGAACAGAGCACGCGAATGTGTCAAGTATGGATATAAAGGGGGGGAAAACGAACAAGTAGTCAACACAAACGCGAACGCGAATAACGCTCGAAGCTGTCTCTCTACTTTACGCGCGTTGGCCAGAATCCGCTCGGCTTTGACGAGAAAGACGGGTCCTAAGCAAACAACCCGCAGAAAAACAAACGTTCCGCTCAGTACAGGGCGGAATCCGTGGATAGGTAGGGGTTGGTACTCACCGGTGCGCACCAGCACGTTGAGCAGGATGTACAGGACGAGAGTGGTGGCTCGGTATCCGTGTATTATGATCATCAGCCACCTCGACGCGTTGGATCCCGCCGCATGCCACAGACCCGTGCCCTCGTGCACCATATTTTTCCGGCTCGCCTGTTCAAGGCCGCCACCACCGCCGCCGTGTGTCTTCTTCATTCACCACCGGCGTTCTGCGACGTACAGTAAACGCCAAAGTTTATCGGCAATTCCCCGATTCACGTTCGCCGCCGCGGAGGACCGATTTCCGGGCTGAACGCAAACCGAGAGAACGAGTTCGTTTCGCGAGAGAAACGGTGGGATGTTAGTCACGCCGTTCGTCAGGACGCTCGGAAATTCCTGATGTTACTTTAGCCACCACCGCCGCCGCGTCGCTACCGCCCGCTTGTTACAGATATTACAGAGCGTGTACGCGCGCGAGCGTACGTTGTAAACTCGGTCTGGTTCGTGACAGTTTGTCTTTGATACGAGTTTTGCCGATTGCGCCGACTACGTGCTTTATTCGGAGGAAATAATGGAGTAAAATGAGAGAAGGGAATTTGAAATTAGCTTCACGCACACATTTCTCTCTGTTTTTTGTATCAAATATTTTCTATACAATGAAATGTAATAATAATATTATTATTATTATTAATACGTTCGACACGCTTTGAAACAGGTTTATAAATTGATTCGGATATTTATGAACGTCCAAAAATTTTTGACGAAAGTATTGATCGCGGCATCTGGTTCTACTTACGGTGAACGAGAATCGATCGGAATAGCATCGGGCTATTTGAGATGCGGTATAGTTTGATGATCATCCTATCGTACGAAGGGTGAGCCGATAGTACCCTATTAATGCGAGTAAACAGGTTCATTGATCTCGAAATTTCTCGATTCCAAGATATTAGACAAGTTTTCCTTGAATAATTTCTATTAAAGTCGATAACAAATCCATATAGCATGTACGTAATTATTGAGGATACTTAGATCTCAAATTTAATGCCTCGATAAAACGGATTGAGGTCAATGGAGAAATACATTCTCAAGAAATATTTTGATACTTTTCAAATTGTTTTAAACAATTAGAATGACTGATTTAAATAAATGTCAGAGAGAATTTCAATTAGGAATATTAATTAGGGATGAAGGATCACATAAATAAAATAGAGAAGATCAGGATTAGTTGTCACCGGGTTAGTGACTAGTAAACAATATTAATATTGCGTACACAGTAAAAAAGAAAATGTTAATTTTGTCATTTTTTTATATATGTCCTAGGAAGTCCACTCTAAATTTTAAGTTAAATTAACTCATTCGTCATGTGTTACTTATTGACAAATTAATAATGTTAAGCATAATATAAAACGTAATATATAAACGGAACATAATATAAAATACATAAAAAGTACACGGAAGAGTAGTTACAACTCGTAAGAAATTTATTTCAAAAACCATTTACTTTTTGTGTTAAATTAGCACATGGTATAATAATTATTTTAATTTTGATCTTAATAAATTTAATTTTGTGTGTCAAAGAGTTCATGATTATTTTGAGATTTACTTTAACTTTTTTTAGAATGTTGAATTGACTTTGAGACACATAGATTAGTTGAGACATTAATTAATTACATTGATTAATTGTGTTAAAAGCACTTACAAACTAATATTCTATTTTTAAGTATAATATTAGTACATATACACACGTTAAAAAATTGATGTAAATTAACAGCATCAGTTTAGTTGAAATATATTCTGTTGGTGCAACAATATTATTTGCACTATATACAATAATTAGTTGCTTTGGCAATCTAAATATTAAATTAATTGCACATGCAATTGAATGAACTATTTATTTTTGTGGCAACCCGTGACGTCGGCTTTAATTGAACAACTCCATTTTTTTTCTGTGCACAAAATGTTAAGTTATGAAGTGACATAAATCTAACGCATGAAAACGTTACAAAAATAACAGCGTATCAGAGTTGTACGTTAATTTTACATTGAAGTAATAATCAAAACGAAGTATATAACACAAGAAAATTTTAATATATTTATATATTTATTTAAATTTAATTAATATATTTATTTAATATATTTTAATATATATTAACACAAGATTTTTTTTTACTGCGTACAATTTGTGGTTTTTGTTTTTATAATAATTTATTTCGGATATCGCTTTGCGCCCTGGTCTCTCTTAAAATCATTAATATAATTTTTACCTAAGAATAGAAACGGTTTAAAGAATAAATGGAAAAACATAAATCAGTCCGCGGCGCTTTTTACACATCAAGAAACTGAAGCGAAACGCGGTGCGAACCGAATTCCGACATTGTCACAAACACGAAAGTTTTTCTTTTCGAGGGAACGGAAGATATCAGGACTCGTTTGTGTCGGACGTGTCTAGAACGCGTCACCTCGACGAGGTAAACGAGCGAAGCTCTTCGCCTAAATCTTCCTCCGCACCGCCTACTTCCTGTCCTTCTTCATTCGACTGACACTTTATCAGCGTATAACAATACAAGCTCTAGGAAACTCGTGTACCGGGTTACCGAAAAGATTAGATTTTCCGCGTTGCCAGCAAAAAAGAATTTTGCGGAGGCGTTATTGCATATTGCTGTCATCGCGATATTTAATCGTAAACACTTTTATGTATTTACTATGTACTGTTATATATCGTTGATATTTTTCGTTTAAAATTAATTTATCCGATTAAGATAAATTATATGTTACATACGTATATATTTGATTAAATGAAACAAATGATAACTTAAGCCAATATCGAGCCAAAATACAGGTTGTAGTATTTAATTATTTTTATTGAAGTTTTTCCAAACGTTTCGATCTCCAAGGTTCGGTATCTTCATCAGTAGAAAGCGTAATGTTGTTAACAAATAAAATTCATTGGGGGCTGCCAGCAATAAAATTAATCACTATCGAACATTTAATCATTTGATCTATTGTCAAGAAACGGTAGTCACTGAGCACTAAACTTAGGCAGTACATTCTACATCACGGCGAAGTTTAGTGCTCAGTGACTATCGTTCCTTAACAATAGATCAAATGACGATAGTTGGATTGGTTTTATTGCTGGCAGCCCCCAATGAATTTTATTTGTTAACAACATTGAAATTACGCTTTACTGATGAAGATACCGAACCTTGGGGATCGAAACGTTTGGAAAAACTTCAATAAAAATAATTAAATACTACAACAACCTGTATTTTGGCTCGATATTGGCTTAAGTTATCATTTGTTTCATTTAAATTGTCACGAGCAAATCACACATATTATATTTGATTAATTTCATTAATTTCATTAATTCTGCTTTGTGCAGTAACGTTGAAAAATAACCGAAAATAAAGAAAACTCTCGCAATCTTTCTTGAAAATAAATCAGAGAAACTCTTAATCAGAACTCTACTCAAAACTCCAAAAAAAAATTCATCTTCAGGACTTAAAAAAATTATTCACAACACCTTTGAGTGCTGAGTGCGTCTTTCAAAAGGGGTAAAGAAGGCAAAAATAATATCGAGTTCGAGAGAGAACCGAGACGTCTTCTACGAAGATCTTATCTTGACATTTCTTCTTTTTTTTTTTTCTTTTTTTATATCCGACGACCTTTACCGACGTCGTGTATAATGATGTTTCACTGACGCAATTAGTCCAAGACGATCGTTGAGTTGCACCGGCTCGAATATCAAAGTTCTCCCGCTCGGCTGCTAATTCCGAATGCGGAACATCGGAATAAAAGAGTCGCGCCAGCGATTTTGCCGCTTCCGTGTTCTGATGACCAGGCGGAATATCGCGCGCGAGAGCTAACATTACACACCTCGCAAATATACGGCTGTTCTCGTATTCCGCCGTTGCTTCCGACGAGCATTATTCCGGTTGGAATCGCATCGAAGTCCGAAATAGATATAGTATACCTATGTCTAAAAAAATCTTTTCCCCGTCGAAAAGTTTTTTTTAATATTTTCTTGATTATTGTCGCGCTCGCTCCCTCCTCCTTACATAATGTCAAATCAACTTCTCAACTTCTCTCGGAGAAGACAAAAGTGAAACTGCGGACTGTGAAACGAAGCCGCGACAAAGTCAAGTGCCCTTGTTTGCTCGGGGGGTGCTGCGACAAACCCGAAGTGACTTCTGTCACAGTCAAAGTAGCTGCAGTTCCGCAAACATATAGACGTGCATACGCGCGCGCGTTTGAGGATAAATAGTCGCCTAACGGCAGCATAGTCGACTTGACTCATATTGCGTGCTCAATGCAAACTCCGTTACATAGTGAAATACCAGCTCGAAAAGAGATTCGGTCGAAGATACTGTCAACTTTGTCAGTTGGAACTCGGTGCGAAATTCAGCCGCTCAGATGTAACGTTACTTACTTACACACACGCACACACAAATATATATGTACATATATATAAGATCCGGTTGTGTACTTGGAACACTGTGTAACTTCAACGTCGAACTTGCTTGATATCCTCAAGTTCAACAAGTTTCTCGACATACGAATCTTGCCTTCGCGAAACTTATACGTTCGAGTCGACGTTCGCTGGAAGGATGGACGTTCCATTTTCCGGACTCATGGATGTTCCCCAACAATATCCCAGCTCTCTCCGTAGAGGGTTAGATCGTTGCCATGATATCTCCCGAGACGCGATATTAACTTCGTCACACCTTCGGCGCGATGATAACTTGATGGTCCGGAGCGTTGGCGATGCTAACCGCACGATCTAACGGGTCCGCCGGCGCTTTTACACCGAAAACGAGCTCACCGTGTTCATCCCGAATCTCGCAGCGCGCGCGATACCACGTCGAAATCGGCGCAATGACCATAATCGTAAGACTTGCGGTATAGCATATTCGGCGATCTACCCGCATATGCTCCGCGTGTTTCCAGAAGCGGAAGGCGAAACAGCGCAAGGATGATCCTCTCCATTCCAGCCGACTATATACTTCGATAACTTCCGCGCGCTTACGTTTGCAGCCGGTTACTTGCTCGTTACAACAAACGCATCCTCCCGCACACGGGAGAGCACACTTCCGCGCGCGAGGCGAGAAAGAAACTTCGACGTTACGCTCCGCCGAGCCGATGTGCCGCCGTGTGTATATCCCGCGCGAGCTGGAAATAACACGCCGGAGCAGATGTCGGTCGGAGGAACCCTTTCCTCTCTCTTCCATCCTCTCACTCTCTCGATGTTTGCTCGTGACCCAGAAGAAGCTTTCCACCGCCGGAGCACGACTTCAACGACGTGCATCCTCGTTGCGGAGGAGCAGAGAGAGAGAGAGAGAGAAACGTCGCGGCGCGGATGCGTGCGGATCTTCCATTTGGCAGCTTGCATTCGCCTTGCGTCTCGTCGTGGCATACCGGGTAACTTTGATGTCTCGCTTCGAAGAGCAGCGTCGTTACTGAGTAAAGAGTTGCGAAGAAATGTCACTGTGTGCCACCGCAACGCGGGTGCTGTTGCTTCGCGAGGCTCGCGTTCACAAGAAAGAATGTTTTAAGAGAGTTCGAATGAAGAAGTAATGCGCGAGCGAAACGAGAGGTAAAGAGAACTTTCGAGAAAGACCCCCGCGAGAGTGTTCATATTTCTTTTTCTCTCCGCGATATTTTAAAAAGGATGTGTGTGCGTGTGTACGATATAGTCTGTGGCTTACCATCGGCACGTCAGAAATCTCGCTCCGGAAAAATTACGTACGTGCGAAAACGTAGTAATACGCGATAAATTTGTCGCCGATGTAAGAGATAGTTCATACAATTTAACGCGACGCGTTATTCTCTTCTTTCTTCTCTATTATACACGACGACGGTTCCAAATATGAGTATACGTACGTATACACACAGACGCTCGACACGTACACGTCGGACCGGTTTCGCGCAGTCTCATGCGAGAGAACAGACTCTTCGAATTCACGTCACGTGACATCCGAAAAGCGGAAACTTTGCACTGACGTTACACGACCGCGATATCGAGAAATCAAAAACGAACAAAACGAAAAAAAATTCCGCCACTCGTAATATCAAAGTTACGAAGGATCGCGATAGCTCGGAAAAAGAACACGGAAGAGGGAGGGGAGCGAAATATAAAGCAAATAAATAAAGATTACAGCACCCGAGAAATCGCGAATCTTATTTTATTCGGGGTTCTAGCTTTCTCCAATAAAGTCTCTCTCTTTCTCTCTCGCTCTCGCTGCTATGAGAAAAATTTATATACGTTTACACTGTTCTTACAGTGGTGTGTGTTTTCATATGCAAAACAAAAGAAAACTTCTGAGAAATTTCTTCGTGTACGCGAAACGAGCAGATGTCGTCAATGCGGAAAGGCTGCATTACGCGGCTAATGACGTCTCGTGTTTCCCGCGATATTCGCGCCCGAGGTTACGCGACATCCCGAAGATATTCATCCGCGACACATCGAAGAGACAAGACGTCGCGCCGCCGCGCGTCGCCCTGCAAGAAGAGACGCTTACGACACGCCATTAGCTTTTGTCATCTGGAGAACGCCTCTCGTTGTCGGGACATTATATTAACTACGTGATCCAACTGTCAACGCATTTCCGCGCTCGTCACACGGCGAGTCACACCGCCAACTTGCATTCCGATTTGTGTTTTCACGTCATCGGGCTAACTCGACGCCGAGTCATAGCAGTGACAAGAGTAACATCAAGAATGTTTACGTATGTATGCGTGTATATATATATATATCGAAAGGAAACGCTCGAAAATAACACGCGTGATCCTTTTTGTTATACATTACAAATTGCACGCGCAAACTGCATTGCATTGTCGGTTTAGTTTATTTGAAAACGACTATTAAAAACGAATGACTATAACGTTTACACGTACTGGTAAAACCGTTTTAATAAAAACCGTTTTAGTACAAAACCGGACTTAGATGTCCTGTCCCTTGTACTGATGTTATTAAAACTGTTTTAGTAAAAATCGGACTTAGATGTAAACGGACATTTTTACTAAAACGGTTTTTATTAAAACGGTTTCACCAGTACGTGTAAACGTAGTCAATGTCGCTCGAGAGGATAACGAACGCAAAAGATATATATTTAACTTGGACGGGGGAATTCAAACGTCGTCGGTCGGAATCATTCGCGCTCTTCCGAAATACTAAACGTGAACATAATAGCGAGATAAAAGGAAGAACGAGACGCAGCGTGTTTACTTTGTAATTTGAATTGCATAATATATACACACGCATATACACACACATCCGCGACGGGAGTTACCCGTCACTCGACGTCTCTTAAAGTCAAAGTTGCTCTTTCGACAAGACCGAAGGAGACTTTGAGCAGTCGCGCGATTCCGACGAGTGCTCGAGCGAGTTAACGTGAGAGTCAACTGCGTTGACAATCACGTAATTAATATTAATTCTCTCTCATTACCCCCTCCGGCACACCGTCATCACAGATGTTCTCAGGCGAGCGTGCGATGTCTGTTGGAATATTACAAGAGGCACGAAAGCGCTCAGGGTGATGAAACTTCTTCTTCGTTAAGGTAGCGTCAAAGTTTTGTCTGTCGGAAGTAAGCGGAGAGAGCGAAGAGACGCAAACTCAAAGATCCACGTGGACCCGGTCCCGCGGATATTGTGCAAGTTTTGGAGATATTGCACGAAGTGGGCACGAGTTACACGTTAGCGGAAGCCTCTCCTGGAACACGCAGTTAGCGTTAATATGTCCTTCGGGGTAGGAAGACCGGAGGTATACTCTGAACGAGTCTCTCTGGCTTAACCAACTCCCGTCACGAGCACATTTATAGCCGACCTTCCAATTTTTACATAGTACAAGTGCGACGATCTTAAAGAGAATGAGGAGGAGTGCAAGTATATAGGAAGTACGGAAAAAAAAACGATTCTCCGTATTTTCCACAATTTATCTATTACGTGGGAGTAAAAATCAAATTTATTTACTTTTCAATTAGAAATATATACGTTTTGCATCGCAGGCAATATAAAGTTTATAACTTCGACCTCTTTTCCCAAAAATGCCATTTTTCAAACTCTCAGTTCCTTTTTTTTTTTGCAGCGGAATAATATCCTCACGTTTCGTGACAGTGACAGTGAATAATATCTTCATGTTTCACCAAAACGGTACCATTCTTTTTTTTAAATTGTTCGTAATATAGTACGCAAAATATATTCCGCGTATGCATCACGCGCCGCGCTAAAACAAAGTGAGCCCTTCGTCTTACAAACGTACCGCAATCATCACTCGTATAATAAATTACACCATTTACGCGAAAATAAATATGACAAAAGAATATTAACATCTTTATGTAGCGCGTGTATAAAATGTTTTATTTCGCGAGTGCTTGAAGACGACGAGTTCTTTTGCTGCAATATTTATTCTTAGTCCGAAAAAGCTCTTTCGAGCTTTTTTTTTCCCCCACGTTTTACAAGTTGCCCGTGTAAAGATCGAGGAGAATTCCGAGGTAAGCGTGTGGAAAGACATTTGCTGTTACTTTTGTGCATGGGTGAACACACGGGTGGAAAAACATTCCTTTGGCATTTAATGGAGGTAAAAAGAAACGGCACTAAAAAAACGTGTATAAGTTTTGCATTTCGCAGGAAAAACATTCAAACTGTACGAACTGTACAAACAGCCATTTGTGGCTTAACACTAGAACAACCAGACCCGTCAGAAAATGATGGATTTTCAAAAAGTGCAATATAAGAAATGTTCCGAGCAGTTTCGTTTTAAACAAAGAAAATACAAGTGCGAGATATTAGAAATCAAAATATCACAAATCTTTGTGGTTGAAAGCTGTTTTTGTTAATTACTTTGTTTAAATATTATTTAAAGAAATATAAAACGTTTTTTTTTTCAAATACCCGTCAAATTGACGGATATGGAAAAACTAATACGTTTGACTCTTTGTTCTATATGTCAACGTTTTACTACTTCTTAAAATCGTCTGTTTTTCCTTTTAAATTGTCGCATATAACTTTCTCAAATCAGAAAACATACAGTGTAGCGCATCCCGCGCTACGTTGAGAAAGAAAATCGAACGTTGGGGTTGTTTAAGCGTGTATCTCTTTGTCGAGCTAGTCACGTGACCACGGTCCGTGTCTTTGAGGAATCCGAGCTAAGGCTCGCAAACGATATCTCCCGGTCTAAGGCCTTCCCGATCGAATGTGCGGCTTCGGGGGATAACGAGGGAGTTGTCTCTTTAAGGACCCGCCGCCGTCGCTCTGGAAATTCGAGCAAAGTGGATATAGTTCGCAGAGCAATTCGGTCTCCGCGCGCTTTCCGCCGTAGCCAGGACACGCTCGGGCTGTCGTAAAATGTTGAACGTAAGCTGCTTTTTGTTGAAAGCTCAAGCGGTATGTATAAGAGATGTGACCCGGCGGAGAGACGCTAGAACTTTAAAGAGCATCTCGTAAAAATATAATTGCACGTATATATCACGATTTATCGTACGTGCGCGTAATTGTGAAGTTTGGAGGGAGAAGCAAATTTTACGACGCTATAAGCGCGAGGGGAATCGAAGAGCTAACTTCATAATGATCCCGTTCTATTGTCCCTTTTCCTTTATTAAAAGACAGACATCACGCATTGATTTTTATAAAAGGATTTTCTTGTAGAAAAGAAAAAGAGGGAGAATAAAACGCGCTTCCACTTAATTAACGCGTTTTTGTATAAGCTTCTGAAAAATCTCTCACGTTCCGCGTGGAGAAAGAGAAAGAAAGCTTTCAAAAGCCATTTTCTCTTAACGAGTTTACGATGTCAGACGACGATAGAGGAGAACAATGTGGAATGATACGATAGGAATAATTTCAATATTCGAGAGATTTCCCTTGCGACATTTATTTCTCATCTCACAATAGTTTGTATAAACGTAATGGTATATATTTCGCCGCGAAATGGCGCAACAGAACTATCTAATGTATAACAGAAATGACGATACGAATGACAATTGATTGAAAAAAAAAACTAATTCAGTGGCACACTTTTAGTTGTCGTACAATAATACCGGCGCGACGGTTAATTACGTTAATGAGAAACGTTACAAAAACGATAAAGAAAACCCGGGTATTAAAGTGAACTTGACTTGGACAATAAAAAGAACGAGCCTTCGCTCTTATAGACAAACGTTATCCGCGGGCGCGGAGTAACTCGGAAAAATGCGCGCGGAAGCACTTCCACCGGAAAGAAATCGCCAGATTGTAGAACATAGAACATCCATTTTCAAAACCGCACCGCTGTTACCAACCAAGTCGATAATGATGCACGCCGATCAGTCAGAAACTCGAATAGCCGTGTGTGCGCTCGCGTTTCGTAACTGGGAAATGCGCTTCACCGAGTAAAAACCGTTGATTTAAGGGAGGAAAAAAGTGTACGCGCGCGCCATCACCGAGGATTTTCTAATACGTGAGGTAATCGTCACGAGACGTCTCGATTTCAACGGCGCGACGTATCCCTCTGAAAGGAGGCTTCGAGTGGGGATTTCTCTATCTGTATTACGAGAGGAAGCGCGTTAAGATCCGGAAGATGAGCGCCGCAGCGGCGAAAAAAAAAAAAAAAAAAAAAAAAAAAAAAGACGAAGAAGAAGAAGGATAAGCGAAGATAAAACGGATGTAACGGGTGCAGCGGTGGGAAACGGATACGGTCATCGTTGAAGGTACATAACGACGGAGGGTTGCGGTGGCCGAACGACCGAAAGTAACTACGCGGCACGGATTACAATACGGGTAGATCTGGCGCAGCGGCGTTTAGATTAACAGGCGGACATTTGTCCGGCAATACGGTGGATTAAGTTTCGAACGGGGCCGAAACCCCGCCCTTAGGGAACCATCCCGGCAGCAGCGCGCGGTGCGCTTTATGAATACTAATTGCTATCAGAGAAGACATTCGCTGCGGAAATTTATCGGCATTATCGAGAACCGGAGGACTCCCGTCATACATCCCGGAGGACCTCATTGAAAAGAAATATCCCCCGTCACGATCGAGCCGGATAGGAACGGTCGTAATGCGCGAGCGGGTCCTCGCGTGTTACCCAATCTAATCGAGTTGAGCCAGACATCGTTTTTTCTTAAATTTAAGTGACATTTGATCGTATATATATATATATATAGCGTTTTCACCGGTGCACGGAATTATGTATTTATAGAATATATACATGTATATATATATATATATATATGTGTGTGTATATATATACCTATATGTGTATATATATATATATATGTGTGTGTGTATATATATATGTGTGTGTATATATATATATATATGTATATATGTATATATATATGTATATATATATGTATATATTCTATAAATACATAATTCCGTGCACCGGTGAAAACGCTGGAGATGTAACTTTTGGTATTTGCGTTCGGTAATTAGATTTTTACGGCGCGCGTGTACGTGGAATATCCGCGTGGAACTTTCACGGTGCTTCGCACTTATGATATGCATAATGCGTTTGCCGTACAAGCGCCACATGCAAAGCGCTTTAACAAACTGAACTTCTGAATGGGTTTTTATCTCTCCACGGTTACGAGCGTTGCGCGGATATAGCAGCGCTCGCTCGCGTGGCGTACATGCGTTTGCAGACAGCTTTGCGGAAATGTGAATTTATGTTGTCGGTATCCGCGATTTCGCCAAGTGTGAAGAAATAAATCGGGTCCCGGATATGTTGCCACGTTAAAGAATGTTGGTGCAATATTTTTATGTATATGTATAAATACGTGTGTTAAAGGATATTTAAATTATCGAGTAAAACGTTTTCTCTCGCGAAGAGAACAATCGTTGAAGAAAAATTTGCCCGGAAATTTATTCCCTCCCCTCTCTCTCTCTCTCTCTCTCTCTTACCCGTGTCTATATAGATTTTCGTTTGCACATTTCACATCTGTTCGAATTTTCGATCGCGGCGAAGTAGTAAAGTGTAACGCATCACACTCGTGACTGATGGTAAACGTGGATCCTCGCGCGTGTGTGCAGTGCACGAGCTGGTTCGGATCTGGCAATTGCATCCGGCAATTAACTCCGGCATCAGCTACAGGGCCGCGTCAAAGCGCTGAATCTCACGAACCATGTATCGCTAACCACTTTCTCGTATATTCCATGGTTTCCTGAACGTTGAATTTTTTTTTTTTTTTTTTTTTTTTTTTTTTTTTCATTCATCCCCGCAGCCATAGTCGCACACCGAGCAATTGCCGTACAGAACCGGACACTTGAAAAGCGATCCTTTCGTAAGTGGAAAATAAAATTTCGTCGCGATATATGTTTTACTCGCGCGAATAAAATAATTATTAGAGTAACATTTTTTAACGCAAAAGTGCAAAAAGATATATATATATATACTGTATATACAGTATTATATATATACAGTATTTTGTGACTTGACGATTGTTTCAAATGCTATATCATTTTTGTTTTTTCGCCGTTCTACAAAGCAACTCGTTGCAAATGGATTTTTAGTGTATCCCAAAAGTTACGAAACGTGCCGAATCGGCCCCGGAGTATTTCGCATCGACTCGCGAGAGATTCCTCAGACGCGGTGGCTCGTAACGCAAAATTGTCGGATCGATTTGTATCGCAATACGTGAAAATTCTACGAGGCCCGTCGTGTAACACGCGAGAGAAATAAAATATCTCGTTCTCTCTAATCCGATAGTATCGGGTCTCGTTGAACGCACCGCGCTCAGACCGAAATTGTATTCCGCCTCTACTCAAGGGTTGAATTCCGTCCTCCTTGTGTGTGTGTGTGTGTGTATATGGCGGATGCGCGCACGCTTGTATTTGAAATTTCACTGCGGTCTCTCATGTCGATTAAAGAAGAAGCAATGCTGGATACAAGTTTAACCTACGAGTTTGGTATCAATTATCCCGGGTCAAGTACCTCGCGTTAGTCAGTGATTCGCGTCGACCGAAAGTAGTGCAATGAGGAGAATCGTTTCGAGGTAATTCAACGGTGATGTACATCCCGAGAGCGATGTATAGTCGAGCTTTTAAATATATTCGCATTTGCCATTTAACGCAATATATAATGCAAATAAAATGATTTTCTCTTCTAACAAAGAATCTTTATCTCTATTTTAAAATTGGCGGTTTAAAACCTGCGAGATATTTTATGACATTTTTCCAATTGTGTTTCAAAATTAGCGAGTAACACGTTTCGAAATATATCGCGCGTCGAAAATAAAAACACCCTTATCTCCTACCAACGCTTCAATTATGCCGCGACGGCTTATAAAACCGTATAATGTATGCAGAAGTAATCAATTGAAAACCTGTATTCTTGATGTCCAATATTCATTCATATTACACGATCGTATTATGCACCAGATATCGACTGTATTATGTATGTGCATAATTTGCCTCAAATATGTATATATACCGGTAGCATATCATGCGCTAACGTCTTTGTTTCTTTGGTTTTTTTTTTTGCAGTTAACGATTATACAGAAATAATATGTTAAAAAATATCTCTACCGATAATTTATAGATATAATATATTGAAATAATAGCGCGAACAGAGCTGCTGTGATAGTTAATTGTTTCAATCTATAATTGAAATTGCCAAGTTATAGAGTTAAAAGAAACGTGACGTGAAAAAAAAAATGTCCGTAACACACGCAAACACATTTTCAAGGCAATTACAAGCTAAAAAATGTTTCGTATGTAAAACTGTGGTGTGTTATCTGTATAAACTAATAAAATGTCATTTTATATATTATCACATTTTTTCTGAAATAAAAAAAAAAAGAAGAAAAAACAAAAACGAGAACGAGTGATTACGCGCGGATATTTATGTGTAAGCCGCGCGCATGCGTTTTCGACGACGAGTTCTTTTTAAACGAATTTGCCGCGGACGTGTTAATGCGCGAGAAAACATACAATTAGCGTCACGAGAATCCACATACAGAACGCGCAACAGCATTATAGTGTACACACACACATACATGCGCGCGTGCAGTGGATAGATTTTAAAACATGTACGCAAGAGAAATGTTTTGGGATCTTGGCAAAAGATCCTTTTGATAAAAAATTCCCACACGCGTGGCACCTGATTATCGAGCCTTTCGCGTACGTACATGTACAGCGTGTGTATATGTTCCTCAACGTGAAACGCTTCGTGCTCCGAGTTTTTAGAGAGCGAAAAATGTTGGCGTCGTGAAAAAAACGCCGCACACTTTCATGCGCAACGGAACCACGTAACGGGCAAAAGCCAGAAAGTCGCTCTCGGAACGGCTACATGCTTGATTTCCGCTCGTTTCTCGCAAATTGAGAACCGCTGACCAGTTCCTTGTTAATACGCTTCAATTGCCGTGATTTTGTGGAATTTAGCAGCGGGGAGAAAATGGGGCACTTTAATTCGCAGAAACGCTCAAAAGAGACGGCAGAAATTAAACGGTTAAGCTTATAAAGCGACGCAGGAAGAGAGAATAGAAAAGTGCGGGAGAGAAAGAGGGAGAGGAAAAAAAGGCCGAAAATGTAAACGCGTATAAGACAGAGATAGAAATTTTGTAATCGCGAAACTTTTTAAACCGCTTCTGCCGAGACTTTTTACGACGGAAACTTTTCCGTGACCTAATAATCGAGCAAAAAAAAAAAAAAAAACGTGGAGGTCGTGTTTTCAAGATTGCCGCGGTAGTTTCTGTTGTTTCGACATTGTTTCTTGCAAATTTTCTCTACTTTGTTAATGGAATGTAAAGTAAAAGTTCTTCGTGGGCGCGCGATAGTGAGTAACTTTTCATTGAACGTTCACAATACGGAGAGGAGGGGGGGATCGTAGCTCTCAAGATGTATAAATAGCGAAACATTAAACGCGGAAGAATTCCAATTGTGCGCGAGCAGAATGATGTAAACATACATAAAATCAATGAAAAAAAAAAAAAGAAAGTAATATAACATCTACGTTAGTCCATTTATTATCCGTCTTTTATCTTTTTTTATTTCTATTATACATTTTTTATCTGTCTTTTTTTATTTCTATTTACTTAAAACACTTCAGCGAGAAAAACAAAGCGCAGAGTGTGGAAAACACAGGGGATAAACTCGCGTGTATAATAAAATTTGCACTCTGTAAAATCCAAAAGCGCGTCACATGGAACGATTGAGAAGTATCCGAAATGACGCATGTAGTACAGCCATTTACGACATCGCGCATATGACTTCAGTGTTGCTCTCGACAATTACTTTTCACTGAGCTGTTTCTTCAGATTAGGAAATAAATGGAAATCGGGATCATATCTAACGAATAAAGCGGATGAGACAGCAATTTGAAGCTCAACTTTTAAATAAATTTTAGCCATTGCGACAGTTGAGCCGATGCCTTGTCTTGAATTTACTTTGGCGAGCTGTGACCCACACAAACACTACGTGCGATGATGAGCTAGCGTTCGACATTTGTTCTTCTGAAAAATGAAATATATCGACGACAAACAGCGATGCGATATTATCTATGTGTCTGTTTCGGATACTTATCAATCGTCCCTCGTAAATCAATTTACTCTTCGACTACGCGAATACGGCGGCAGACTAAAAAAGATACGTCTACAGGTGGTTCGCGTGTTTAAATACGTGTTCATTAATTTGTGTCATATTGTACTTATATACAATAATGTATATTATTTAAGATTAATACAATGCCGCCGTAAACGTCATTAGCGACGGCAAGATGGAATTACATTATTGCTTTCCGCGAGCAATCTGGTCAATTTATCCATTGTGCAAATTAACTTTCGCGATTGCGTTATTACATGGTTATTGCGCGAGAATTACGATTGTACGCGGAATGAGCAATTTTAGGCAGTTTGCCTAAACGAGGTTTGTTTGTACGTACGTACCTAAATCCGAAACACTTTGTCACTTACTCTCGTAAACGAGATCCCCTCTTTCATCTTAAATCTCCAATTTTTTTTTTTTTTTTTTTGACATCGTGTTATATCGAAGAAGTGATTTTTAGCGACGAATTTTATTCCCAGAAGCAGAAAGTTAAAGAGCACCCTGAGGCTTTCGCGCTGAAAGCACACTGAAAATGATGGGAAAAATACGTGATATCTTGATATATTATCGTGCAGCTTAGACGAACAATCGCGGGGTCTTTATACTCTCTCTTCGCTTGAGATTCTTCCGACAAAAAAAAAAAAAAAAAAAAACGAGAAAACGCGTCGCGGCCTCGCTTACGCGTCGCCTAACTTTCTCGCTTTTCACGGCATTACATTATATATCTATAGAGTGTATATAAATGTATGCATATTCCCTTTTGAAAGCTTTACAGAAAACAACACAATGTGTGTATATATGTGTACGTACATATGTATGTGTACATATTGTCATCATGCTTATATTGTTTTCCATTATAGACCTCCAATACGCCCTCTTTTGTTCGCAACAATTCCTCCGTGCCGACGAGCCTCGCGCACAGAAATTACATTCGCAAAGTGCTATCAAAATTCCTTTTAAATTGCGTTTTGCCTTTTTTTTTTTTTTCGTATTGCGCAATAATTTTCATTCTCCTTTCCATTTGGTCGCGTCTTTCTGCAATCAAATGTTTTTGAAAATTGCGAAACCGAGCGCGCACTAAAGTCAAACATCGAGCGTGATCGAAAACTGAAAATTCCGAGAATATGAAATTAAATTGTCAAACCCGTTCGTGCGGAACACACTCGAGCTTGTTAGCAACAACATCGTTAACAACGGAGCATAAAATTTGAAAAAAACTTTTATCTCGCTAAAACCACAGTGTTGTCTAAAAAACACTTTAACGAACGAATCATATCTCGCATGATCGCGCAACGATCGATATAGAATCTCTTTGCGATTTTATAAACGCGAGGAGAGAGAGAGAGAGAAAGAGAGATGTGTATGTACAAAGCTTCATCGAAATCTTACGAGACACGTACAAATCTTCACTTTCTTTCTCAAGCGGCATATGAAATTTCGATCAGGAGTTTTGCGAGGAAGCCGACAACGGAAAAATGTGGTTCCGATACATCGTCCATCATTATCGACAGTATCATTGATCATCGCGGAACCGCCCGGGAAACTGAAGGAAGCAATCAGCGAGACATTCGATCCATCTCACCGACAGACTGCGCGCCGTGTTCCCCTGTTGTCTATGTCAATGGCGAACACAGAAAACGCTGTTAACAGTAATGAAATCCTCGCAATCTCTCCGAGTTAAAATGGTACATCCAAGGAATCGACGCTTGCCGATCGTATTCAAGCCAAGAGAGAGAAAGAGAGAGAGAGAGTGGGAAGGAATAGGTATTTACCTATCGGTGAAAACGGTAATACTCGGAAAATAATGTATATATATTTAGAGGTGGGAAACATTGCGGGGGGAAGCTTTTAAGACGCCATTAAAGTTTCAAGCGTGCCGGTCGTGATAACGGGAGTGGGAAAGGGAAAGAGTGCTAAAATGTGTATAATAAAAAATGATGTAGATGCAACGAAAAGTGTGGTTAGAGCATTTTTATTTGTCCTGTAAAATAATGCTCGTGATAATTAATGCACTTCTTACATATTTCCCAAAAAAATTTTTGTTTTGTTTTTTATTAAAGAGATTTAAAACAAAAACAAGAGACAAAGGATTACTTTAACGCAAATTATAAACTAATTGTGTGTAAGAGAAGGTAATTAGGATACGTCTTATTAACGATTAACGATTGTGAACAGTAATTTGGACGTTTACGAACAGGCGAACGCAATATTTTCACACTTTTTTTCGTACATTATTGGTTGCACTTTTTTCAAGAATGTTCTGGAACACATTCTGTTAATAATCGTTGAATGATGAACCGATCTAGAGAGAAAGAGAGATCTCTGGGGAGTTCAACGATATAAGATATACATCCTATAAATCGTCCTTTGATGACAGGATAATATCTATTTATCAACAAGGAAAATATAACAAGCACCGTGACGCGGTATAGTTTTACTGCAAATATCGAACTCGCTGTTCTTCGAGAATGTTTGGTAATGTCGAATAGAGAACAAAGGAGTGCAATGTACATTATTTAAATAAAATATCGTTGTACAATAAAATTGTTTATTGAACTGTAAAATCTCTCATTAATAAATTTTCAATTAATAATGTTTTTATTACAAACTAAAACGCGTTTGTTAATTGTGTAACTCTTCTCACGATTAAAAAAAAAAAAAAAAAAAAAAAAAAAAAGAAAAAGGAAAGTAACACGAAAACAACACCGGCGGAAAATTTATATATCGCGGAGTTTATTACGTGTGCGAGTTTGCGTAAGAGATTGCGGGCTTCTACGGCATTGAACGTAGAAAATATCGCGCCACTAAGAGCGATAAAATGTGCAAACCGATAGGAACCACAAAAAGCGTACGTTACATCAGCGCTTCCCAATACTATCGCGATGCGAATACTTTGTTAAGTTATCTGTCTGATTTCGTTTAACTCAGAAATATATATATATATATGTATGTATACGTAGGAACGTGCACGTGAAATCTCTCTATGAGATTTAATGCCATTTATCTGTATCTTTTCTCTACCAGATGACTTTTTCCAGAGTGTTCTCTCACTGGTGAATAAATCTGTGTGGGTGATCGCGTCGAAATAATTTATATTTATTTTTACTTGATGTAGAAAACAAAAACACGAACGCAAATACGACAAATCATTTGAGAAATAATATTATCGAAATTTCCTTCTGTCTCGTGATAAATTAACGGAATTTGTCTGTGCGCGTGGAAGGTGCGCGATTGCAAATTCGATGATTATATGGGTTGAGAGCCGCTGTGCGATACGATTGTTCGCGCGGCCAACCGAAACGTAACCGATAGAGAAAACAGAGGAAAAAAAAAAGGGCAGAAAATTGTCGGGATCTGGTTGCACACGATCCTCTGGGAAAATAACTTGGGCAAACAGGCAGTAACGTTTTCAGCGGCGCATTGTGCTTTTCCTTCTTACCAAAGAGATTATGCCTTAGAAGCCGGCATTGTGCGCCTTTAATCTACTGTTTAGGAGAGAAACGAGGAGGCGTATCCGCGGCGTAGAGTTCTGCAAAGTCGTGCGCGATTAAAATTGGAGTCCGTTCAAACAATCAGCCCCTTTTATAATGTAACAACCCGCGCCCCGTTCTACCGTTGTCCGGCAAAACGGAAAGGGAAGAGCATCGGGAACGTCTCTTTTATAACCGGCTTCTCCTTTTATCTCTTACATCCGTCCGCGCAAATATTAAACCATTCGAACCCCGCGCGCGCGCGCGTGGCTACTACTCGTCGTGATGTTTACCCCCGCTGCATATTACCACCCAGGCGAGCAATTATCCCCGCGCCGAAGCGCAATTCCGCGCAATTAAAATAATCGTTTACGAATTGTAATCGCGCCGCGCGAGTATACCTATAGATGCATGTATACCTACTATGAATGTCCAGAGAAATTAACGCGTTTAATGAAGTTGCTCAGGTAACGACGATTTATCGACTGGTAATCGGCGCAATTAATGGCATTTAATTGCCTTCCTCTTCCGCGTCGTTCGTCCTTCTGACGGCTGTCACCGTTGAATGACAACTTTCTTTCTTCGTCGTCTGTGTGAAAGAACGTTGGGGGCTTTTCGACCGTGCCCCCGACCCCCCGCCGGGCATGCTCCCGAGTGGATAACGTGCGGGTTGAAATAAAAAAGTTCCGATGAATTAGCATTATCTATAGCACCGACAGGTACGGGGATTAATGAGTTTCCGTGCGCTCTCATTTCTTCCCCCTAACCTTTCCCCCTCCGTTCTCTATTCGTGCCCTTTGAGCGAATTTTTTTTTTTTTTTGTGGCAAGCGACCCGGTCCGCTTATGGCGCGTAATCTTGTAAAATACGGTGTTACACCGAACTACTCTCATACTCGCTTTTTTCCGAGCCGCGCGTCAGAAAAGCGCTTCTCGAGAGCTCGGAAAACGAGATATGAGAGATCGAAAGAAACAACAAAACGAAATTTCTCCGCAACATTTTTCCACTTCTTTCTGAAACGTAATTACCCGAACGTTTACACAGACGTTGTCACAGGAATTCTTATTACTTTCGATGAAGACGTATGTATGCGCGAGCACGTGAGACGCGCATCAGTGCGTCTTTTTTCATAACCATTCGCAATAACTCTCTCATGTGAGTTTCAATTGTATTTGTTTTCTATTTACAGCTGAAAAACTTCAGAGCGAGACGCAATATGCAAATATCGCTTATACATAATTTTGTTAATATAATAAGTTGTCTCTTCTTATACTCTGTTTGTATTAGATTCCGATAAATAACAACGGTAACTAAAAAAATATATAAATTTATATGTCTCGCAATTTTCGGAGAGCCCGACAATTCAGCAATACCATTCAAAACAAGTTCAAATATGAAAATTTTTTTATCACGATTGTTATTCGCATATATAAATATTGATGACATATATATCGCGCAAAAAAGGCTGAAGTGAAAAAAACTGGAGGCGAGAGAATAAACAAACAGTAAAAGCGTATGTATATGTACAGATATATGTATGTATAATACACGAGAAAGGGGAGAGAAAGTCGCGATAGGATTTGCAGCAGCGGCAGCGGCAGCAGCGGCCGAAATCGGGAGCATTTTTCTTGCTATTTATTTTATCCGCTTGCTTTTACTGCAATGCGATAAGCTGCACTGGAAACTCGCGGCTGTTATCAAACGATCGCTTCAAGAACTTTTGGAAGAGAATCGCACTCTTTTTTTTTTTTTTTTTTTTTTATTCGCTGGCATCAGCAAGGAAATAAGGTTATCGAGTTAGGCACTTCCTCCATCCATCCCCTTCGATTGATTCGCTATCGCGAAATTGTCATGCCTCGCTCAGGAGGGAATCACTCTTAGTCGCTTCACTTTTTCAATATTCCGACTGGCAACTTTACTCTCTTCCCGCCGACCGAATCATCTACAACATTTCACGGCTCGCAAATTACGTCCCGAAATTACCTCCTTCATTAACCTCGTGCCTGATTACTCAAGATAACTTGGACGCCTTCCACGCCCGGAAATTTATAACTTGAGTTAAAATCCACTAGAACTTTTTTTATACCGAGATGGATTTTAAACTGGGAAATATGAGACGTCGAATATGCCTGGAGAAACGCAAATTCTTTTTTTGCCGCTACACTTTTTAAATATAAATAAGAACATAGTATGTGTATATATACATATATATATATAAATAAAATATATGTACACACACGCATACATACGATTAGAATATGCGCACTCGTATGCGCGTATTTTTTAATAAAAGATATACAAGTGTACATATATACATTATTAACACTTCTCGTGAGAGTATTTTAAATAACCGCGGGTTTTGAAAATATCTATTTTTTTTGCATTATATTAGTCATTATTTTTGCATTTTTTTTTTATTCGGACAAACAAAATATTATTTACGTGCAAATTTGGAAAGAGATTTTACAACGTTCAAAATAACACGCGAGGTAACGGGAGAACAATTTCATGCTTTCACATTTTTTAGCAAATTAAAATACGTTTGTAATTGTTTTCAAATGGTCGGTACATGTATATGTATATATATATTATTTTTTGCATAGAATCAATTTTATTTTGTCTATAAGTAATTACTTTTTTTTATTTTTCTAGTATTCACTTTCGCATTATACAACGAAATACTTTGTGAAGAAAAAACTACAGATAAGACAAATCTATTTTTTTTGTCATATAGTATGCTAAGAAAGAGGCAGCTGCGCAAGAAATTCAATTAAAAAAAAAAAAAAAGCAACTCGATACGTGTATGAATGTACGTCCTACATAGGACGAGAATAGAATAATCCGCATATAGTCGGGCATACGAAACAGGCAGATAAAACGTGGTGAGAAAAGCGCGGAAAATAAAAAAAAAAAACTTGTCAGTTTTATTCTGATTCGTCGGAATTATTAATATATTCAAGTGCAAGATGTTGTATACGTAAGAATCAGCTCAAATCCACCTTAAAGTAATAATTAAAGACGCAACGCGCGGAGAGAGACAAACCTGAGTGAGATGAAAAAAATTCGCACGACCCCAGAGAGAAACTTACGTGCAACTTTTATACAGGCGTGGAAAATAATTTGTCAGCGTGCGCAGCACCGCGTTACGAGCGCGCAACGGTCATATTTCCGGAACAAAATTCGGAGAGAGTTCCACGTTGCGCCACGGCAAAAGGATTTTTCCGCGAGTCCCCGGGCATAAGCTTGTTGCGAAGTAACAGATCGTTTCCAAGTTTGCGTACAAAGTTCGAATTCAAAGATTGTTTAACTTAACAATTTAATTAGCGGCCACAGATTAATGAATGATTGAATGGATTACATTGGCTCTCTCTAGTTTCCTTAACATATATATGTATAGTACATATACATACATACTCGATACAAACGGCGATCCCGTGCGGAATTCACTTGTAATTCATGCAAACATGCAACATTTCAATTTCGCATAAAATATTCCCTCTGTACGGGGAAATAGAAGAGTGCAATGTTAATGTGCAAAGAGCAATTTGATTACCGAGTTCCGGTAACGATTCAACCGACTCGATCACACAAACAACTAAATTCCATGATGGTTGATTAATTATGAAACTATTCGTTATTCAAATATTAATACAAATGCGAAGAGAAAGTTTATGATCCGAGTTTATGTGCGTGGGAGAGAGAGAAAATCACTTTTTTTTTTTAAACTTATCGCGCGTTTCACACACTACAGTCGGTTTGTAGTAAAAAAAAACATTCAATTCGAATATTATATATGAAATATACATCTTCGTAAAAGAAAAAATATCGTAAAACACGATATGTGTGAATACAGGAAGAGAGAGAAAGAAACTAAAAGAAATGTGTGCGAGAACACTATATTAAAAATATCATTCTCTTCGAACCACGCGGGCGAACCTATTCAACAAATCTGTCCAACGGACACTATCTATAAATCTTGGTAAAAATTTGAACGCGGAAAAGGTGGAAAATAGGACGGTGTCTTTCAGGATTTACAGGCTTCGCGTTTAAATTAAGGCGATCCCCGGTCTATCCTGATCTACGACAAAATCTTGTTAGTACATCTCTCGGCTAAATTTCACAAGCAACACGACGCGACGTTATAGAAAGACAAACCGTACACGCGAATCAAATACTCGTGTGAACGACGTAACAAGCGGGAAAATCGGAGAAGCAGAGAAAGAAGCCGAAATTATTTTCTCCAAGTACGTTTCGAATTAATGTATACATTGTAATATTTAAATTTGCTACGAAATTCAATTAATGCTGCTTGCGCGAACGATCAGCCGAAACTCATCAAAGCGGAGACACACACACACACACGCGACGACGTTCATGTCACGCGAATGTGCGATATTAAAAGTCACGTCTGTTCGTAATAATACATTTGCATATTCATTTTTGCGCACTTTTTTTCATAACATTTTTATTTATCGCGCGAAAGCTGTGCGCGCGGAAAGTGGAATAAAATGTTTTGAAGAAATTGAATCGTCTTCGCATTCAAATCAAAAAACCGTCTCCGTTCACCCCGATTTTCAATTAATACCAAGTACTCCGAGCGATCGTTCCCAGCAGCGCCCGGTAAAAATGAACGTCCATGTCGCGCGGAGGGGGGGCGTACAAGGTGTGTCCAATAAGAGTTTTCCGAACTTCTCGAAATGGAACATTGAAAATCTCTCACCGAAAAGATGTGATCGCGCTCAGTTATTTGTTGCTACAACGTTGTGCGCGAAAACGATGTTGGATATAAAAGTTCGGGGGGGAAAAAAAAACTATTATAAATATTTTATAATAACATTTTTTTTTTTTTTTCGTTTCCTCTTAACGTACACCTCGTGTTTTTCTCTTATAAATTATCCGATCTCGTTAGCGTTTTCCAGCAATTTTTTGCACAGCACGCTTCTTTGTAATATATTTTCTTAGTACGTCCAATCATTTTGTATTTAAATAAATATTTCTCGTAGACAGGGAAGCGAGATTCACAGAGTAATATATTTAATATAAATTTCATTTTTATATTGCACAAATATGTCTTATTAAGTATAAAATTATATAATTTTACATGTAAGTACAAAATTATGTAATTTACTTTTGTCCTCATTAAAATAACAAACTAAAAATAACAAATTTAAACTGTCAAATAATTTGAAGTTGTTTTACTTTACATGTGCATTATTGTGATTAATTAACATTTAAAATGACTATTTTTGTTAATTATGCTTCTCACATAATCTAATGCATGAAATTGCGTTTCACAAATTCTTTGACATTTCACGAGTGTGTCCCTTTATATTCAATTCAATCTTTAACAAAGTCATTATGCTTTAATATGTCGCGCGCGACGTATCTATTTTTTTTTATTTCATACGCAGCTCCAGAAAATTGACCAAAGGGATGGCAAGCTTGTGTGTGAATATAAAGAATGCTTTCAGACAAAGGGCTTTTTTCGCGAAAAGCGGTGTCACGGTGATAGCCGCCCGTACAATAGCATTCAATATAACGCGACGTGAAAATTAAATATAACGCTCAATGGAAATTAAACAAATGACTAGATTTCGTTTTGGTTTTTTTTTGGGGGGGGGAGAGATTAATTTAACATCAGAATAGCGAATTATTCATCGCGATCAAATGTAATTCGGATTTGACGAAAAAAGTGAACCCCAAAACAATTGATTGACGTTCGCGCCAATATCAATCTACGTATCCTGTCCGTTCTTTCGATTTATCCCTTTTGTTCATTCGATCGCTGAGTAACTTCTCGGACACGCCTGGGAAACCACCGTGGAATAATTCATGCGCGACGCGCGAAGGGATTAATTAATCGTGGGACGGGCGCGTTCTACGAGCGACAGTCATAAGGACTGTCTCCGTGGGCAAAAAAAAAAAAAAAAAGAAATTAAAAAAAATAAAAAGAACCAAATCCCCCCTGGATTCGCGAGTTAAGCGGATTCGGCCGATCGGTCGTTCCGCCGGGCGTGTTCAATTAGCGAGAATCTCGGAAACGGTGCTCCACTGTGAAAATTACGCCGCGGGAAATCACGAAAATGTCTCTCCCTCGAGATGATAACGCGACGCGCTCGAGCGCAAGATAACTCGTCTGTCAAACGGTCGCTGAAAATAACTTCCGGTTAAATGGAGAAAAGGGGAGAAAACTGTATTTCTGCTTCTGTATCGACTTTAAAAAAGGAAATTCACCAGCCGATCGTCTGCGATCCACGGATCCGATCATACGTGACCATCGCGCACACGCGCGCCCACCGTATTCTCGCGTGCGGCGGATTTCCGCCTGCGGGAATCCGTCGCGCTGACGCCGCGCGTCTCATATCATCGGGACTACAGCCGGGACTTACGTGTCGCGGTACTACTTCAATGGATCGGATTGCTGGATCGCGGCTCCGCGCGCCGTCGCGGGCGTCACACAATGTTGACATCGTGGCGATTAATATATATATATGTTATATATATGCGATTCCTTTCAACACCAACTCCGGCTCAATCTTTATATTCCTTCGTGTGTTCCTTGAAACTGCGTCGTCCGCACCCCGGCGATTCGTATCACTTCTCGTCTATATACTCGTTTCTTCGTTACTTCCCACCCACCTCTGTTGGAATTCAGAGCGTTTCGACGTGCCCCGCCGACGACGACGACGACGTGCCGTTTTTCAGAGAAATTGTCACGCCGTCGATTTAATTAAAACGACGTTAACGCGTCAAATGAGAAAGAGACAAGACAGACACAATAGGTTTTCTCGGCACGTAGCGAGATGAAAGAAAAAAAAAAAACAAGACGCGACGTCACGGCGACGTGCACGGAAAAGACGACCGGAGATTGTGACGCGCGATTGTCGCCTGTCGGGAACGCGCGCGCGGGTTCGACGCCGATCTCGTCGAGAATTGCACTGACCGGTTCAGCCCTTTTCTCCGTGGCAGAGGGGTGGCGGCGTGAGAGAACGCGGTCCACGGGGAAGGGATGTGCAGAAGAGAAAGGAGGGTAGAGAGCGAGGGCGCGGTGGGGACGACGGTGCGGTCGGCGTGGGAGGACGGAGAAAAGCCGTGGGTGTGTGAAGGAGGGTCGGATGAGGGGAAGGATGAGGATATATACCTAGCAGCATCCACAGTGCTGAAAACCACCGTGGTACATTTCGCGGAGCTCTCTCACGAGGGACGGCGAGCAGTGGCGGCGGAAGCCGTGACGGAGGTTAGGGGGAAAAGAGAGAAAAAAGGACAGAGAGAGAGAGAGAAGAGAGGGGAACGAGATGGAGCCGGTGGCCTCTAGGAAATTAAAACAAAAAGTATAGGGAAGCACATCGTGTCGCTGGAAACGGACTCGTACACACGCCGACGCGTTCCGCTTCGTCTCTCCCTCTCGCGCTTCACGTCCGTCTTTCTTCCGTTGCAGTTTCGCATTCCCTCTTCTTCGTCGGACGGAGTCACTATTATTTCTCTTTATCGTTTATTACGAGTGATACGTTACCCGCCAACACTCTCGTCGTCGAAAAAGAAAAAAAAAACCGACAAGAAGATGCGCCGGCTTTTTTTCTTTTCAGCCGCTGAACTCTCTCCTCTTCGAGTTTCTTCCAAGATTTCACTTTTGCGACGCCGTCGCTGCCGCCGCGAACAAGTTGAAATTTCAGATGGAAAAGACGGTTTGATTTAGAAATCGATTTAGATTAAGCGATAGGCCGTTATTCGATATTACGTGTAAACTATTTTCTGCGTTTCTTATTACGCGTCTTGTCTTTCTATTTTGTTCAATAAATTTATAACGCAGCTGATGTATTGTTAAACATATTATAACTGTGCTATAAATTTATTTAATAATATTATGTTCTATTGAATTTATTTATTAATATTATGTTCTATTGAACATAATATTAATTGAACATAATATTAATCTATTGAACATAATATTAATCTATTGAACATAATATTAATTGAATGACGAATGACGAATCTACATGACATCTATTTTATATAATTTTTTATCATCTGTTTCTTCGCGGACTCTTTTACACACGTGCGCCTTTTGTAACACATTTCCGCGGCTAAGGATGGCTCAAGTGCGAGTCCAAAACGTTTTGCCGTTTTAAATTAATATTCTCGTTTGTAATTAATTCTTGTTTAATGTACTACGTCTCCTTTGCTCGTTAATTGACCTTAAAACTATTTTTGTTTTGCTTAATATTATTGTTTGCCATTTTCCTAATCTGTTAATCTTTTAATTTGCTCATATATTATTGCCCACGTGAGCAGATATCCGCAACAACTCGAAGAAGAAATCGACTGAGAATCAGGAAAATATCACGTATCCGTCGAAAATGTACTTTCTCTTGTGGTGTATCGTTTTCTGATAATCCATTAAATACGAGAACGAGATGAGAAATGAGCAAGATTCAGTTTCAAATTATTGCTACCGTATTAATTTTTCACGTTAATCTCCGCTCGTTCGTACACGAGTTTGCACTAACAGTGCGCATCTTCGCTAATACAATGTGCGCATTTTATTCATAAAAAAAAAAAAACGTATTACATGTACAATTTTCCTGGAACTAGAATTAGAACTCTAGCGCGCATAATATAGATATATTTAAATCGCTAAACGTAAAATTGAATGAATTGTACATCAAAATATTGCGACGACCATTATCGTTACTGCGGCACGACGTAGTAATGGTCATATGAGAGAATGCGCCTTTACCACCTCCATACATTATGATTAAACTGAATAAACGAAACGTGTTGCAACACGCGGGACTTCCACGCCGTCATGAAACAGACGTCATGACGTGCTAATGGACCTCCAGCGCGCGCATTATTTCATTCCACGTCACCTCGCCACTTCGTTCCCGACGTAATGTACACTTTCTTTCTATTGTCTCGTCCGGCAAACTTCTCGACTTCGTGAGAAGCACAAAGTTCAAGGGTGGAAAAATTCGTTCCCTCAAGCGGGGCTGTCTTCGCTCATACGTCTTTTGAGAATTTTTCCCGCGCGGTGTCCTCCCCCCTCCCCCTTTCCCCGTGCACAGAGAGCGCGCAACAGAGAATCTTACACGCGCCGAGATAAATCGAGTTTCGGAACGCAAGTAAGGGGAAGAGACAAAATCTTATTGAGGATATAGGTGTGTGCTTTAGCGGACGAGGAGTGATTTATCCGCTATTTTTCACGTGATTTATCTGCCCATTCTTTAATCCTTTTCCGACTTTCAAACTTTTTTTTTTTTTTTTTTTTTTTTTGCATCCCCGCGCTCCACCCTTTGTGCCTGGCGGCGAGGTTCTTTGCGCGCGCGTTCGTGATAAATCGAAGTCGCGGGAGTGGAAGCGAAAGGAACAGGCAGAAAACGAGAGCGGATAGCCCGCCTTATTGCGGACGTATAAACGCTCAGGACGTGCGCGACTCTTCCGCCATTTCTCGCGAGAGACTTTTCCATCGTCTCTTTAATTCTTCCGCTGACTGTTCGGGAATAAAATCGAATCGGGAACGACGCGCATATACGAGCTAACCAGACGGATTTTATCGCGCGCCACACGCTTCAGCGAAGATTTTGTGCGTGCCGTAAACTGTGCTTAGTCCGTTCGTGCATTTTCCCTTCGCGCGATAATGCCATTCGATAGCTTTGCAAGAAAAAATAAAAAAAAAGAATATGGAGATATGGTACATATGTAAAAAGAATTTCAATTTCTACAAATTCCTTCAATTCTTATTGCCAATATTCTCGCGCCGGTTTTAAATCTCAGCTATATATATATATATTTTACACATACAAACTAATATACCATCTAGCGAATGCAAATCAATAAATAATCAACAATAAATAAAAAAACATTTGCGTGAAATGCAAAAGATATAAAGAAAGAATATGTATGCACATACTTTTTAATCTTCATAATTGTTTAATATTTGGTTTTTATAATCCGATACAGATGAAAATTTCGTTTCAATGTACTACCCAATATGCTTATGTAAACTACTCGGAGAAGAGACCGCGTTGAGTGAGAATTCAAGTCTGTGTATTCGAGAAACGAGCTGGTTACAGACAGGGGGAAAATGCGAAACAATTCACGTTCTTTTTTTTTTTTTTTTTTTTTT
>QVOA01004131.1:0-15089 GCA_014825685.1 Pseudomyrmex cubaensis | reverse complement strand
GTACGCGTATTAAGCACAGTTATAATGGTGTAAACACCAAAATTATACACTAAAAAAACAAATTTTATTTGATTCGCGTACCAAAAAGACGTAACCAAATGTACGGTGTAAACTAGGCCTTTATTGGTCTTGACAAAATATAATTAGCGGAACCAATATAAGAGTGGAATAGAAATATAATAAAATGACATAAGGAAATATATTTAACTTTAATCAACCAATCACGTATCAGAGCAATATCTTAAAAGTTTAAAAACAAAAAACTAATTTTCTCTAAAGAAACGCCGATGCGCAATTTTCGAACAAGTCTGGGAGATCCGTGTCTGCAATCAAGGGGTTAATTATTGAATAAAAAATTTTACTTACCAGAGTAACGTTCCAGAAGTTTCGATTTGCGAAAGCAAAATGACTGAATTCATGACAAATGATCTTTACATCGGGACACTTACAGCATTCGGGGACGGAGGATGCGCACGCAGAAGCAGGCAATTGTGAACATCCCCTCTGCTGGCGTTCCAAAACTGCGAACACCTTTATCAAAATTAGCGTAGAACGTCGTTCGGCTCCGATTGGAGAATTTTTTCGCGTGATGTCGCTCGTTCGGCCAATCGACGTGTCGGCGCACGGTGATTCTCGGTGTTGCCGCTATGGCGCTTGGCGGCGCTGCGCAACCTACCTGTGACTCAACATTCATCAGCACGAACATTTCTGAACAACTTCTTTTACGCGCTGCACGCATTTACCGACTGACCAGTTGTTGGCTGCAGCTAGTTCGAGGACCGTGCAGGACGCTCTGATCTGATCATCGCACCTCGCATCATCATCGTCGTAAGATTATCTCCGCGCGAATTGTTTTTATAATTGTCACACACATACACACAATAGTCGGAGCTTCGTCGTGTCGTTTCGCGTGATTGTTCGCGTTTCCATCGTCGCGAAAACGTTCGCTCGGAACGTTCAGCTTCCCGCGCGATAACCAGGCGCTTGCTGCCGGTCGAAGTACTTCCGAAAAGAAGCGCGTCTCCGTGTGGCTTTTGCTCGTTTCGTCTTTCATCGTCTGGTAAGTGCTCGCTCAATTATCAACGCCGATGGCAGTTTGCCGCCAAGTATCTAGCCTCTTAATTCACGCGGCGATAATCAGCTCTCTCTCGCGCGTATGCTTTTCGCAAAACCGCCCTTTCGTTTCGGCGAGAACGCGCGCTGGAGAATGAAACGCCTCCGTCGCGATCTCGCACGGGTTCTCGCGCGGCCGCAAACTTCCTTCTATGCGTGCGATCTGACCTTGCTTGCGAATCCTATTTGGTTCTATCGCGATTTCGCTCGCGTTTGTGAGGACACGGCGCGCGGAGGCGACACAACACATCGCCATGCTTGCGCGAGCGAGCGCACAACCCGGGCGCGTTCTCTCTCTCTCGTTTCCCCACGAGGTAGGAGAGAAACAACGCCGCGCACTCCCGTTGCTTCTTCGTCTTCTTCCCTCGTCTTCTCCTTCGCGCGACGTGCCCTCCTCCTCTCGCCACGGAAACGCCGAGAAACGGAATTTTCTGCGAGCCGGAAATCCTCGAGAGTCCGGCCGAGGGCACGCGTTTTGAGAATCCAAACGATGAGAAGCAGAAAAAAAGAAAGAATTTTCGAGAAATAATTTGGGAATAGAGAAGCACGTGCTGCGGGATGCACAAGGAGAATTCAGCAGCGTAGTTCTTGCGCTCCGCACGGATTGGGCAAAGAGGGACAAAGAAAACGAGAGGCTGGGAAGGGGCGAGAGCGTAGCGGGGAAGAGAGAAATGTTATATCGCGAAAATTTTGCCATGCGCTCCACCGAGCTACGCTACACGCGTTGCCAGTCCCTTTGTGTTTACGGCGTGTCGTGTGCCACACTTCGATTTTTGCGCATCACCACAAGACTTTTGGATAAACGGATTTATCCAATTATTTTGGATAAATCTTCGCGCCGTTCTCAGTGACGATTTAACGCTTGAAGAGATTCGAGAGCTTTCTGCGTGTTGTTTTTTTAAATTTCAAGTAAATTAAAAATATTTTACGTTTTTTCTTTTCTACTTTGAAACCATCTTGATGTTTTTGGCCATGTTGAATTTAAATTTTGGCTGGCAAGTTGAAAATTTTGGGAGTAGAATGATAAATATTAACAATCGGTGGATTGTCGTGTATGAAAAATGTGCTAGTGTCCGTTTTGCAAATTTGTATTTCGTCAAAATGTATTTTATGTTTTGCGCACGTGTTTTGCAACATCCGTGGATATTTTCTCTGTTTCAGACATCTTCAAACAACATCCAAGATTTCATCAGTACTTTAAACATCCAGTTTGCTGTTAGCAGCAAATTATCCTCCTGCAAGCAAAAAAATTAAAATGGTAATGGAGGCATCACCGTCTCCACAATCGGTGGGGCGCGAGTTTGTACGCCAATACTACACCCTACTGAATCAAGCTCCGGCCCATCTCCACAGGTACTCGAGTTATCTGGTTGTTTTCTTCTTTTTTTTTTTTTTAACGTAGTTTGTATCGTCGCAGATATCTTATCTCGCTTGGAAAACGCTATGTTTCAAACATAATTTTTACATTGTTTTTGTGTTTTTTTCTTTTATTAGGTTTTACAATCAAAACTCCTCGTTCGTCCATGGCGGATTGGATTCCAATAGAGAATGCACTCCAGCGATCGGCCAAAAACAAATTCATCAAAAAATACAACAATTGAACTTCCGAGATTGCCACGCCAAAATCAGTCAGGTCGATGCTCAACTGACTCTCGAAAACGGAGTTGTTGTTCAGGTAAGCTTTGTGCAATAGACTTTTTTTGTTAAGTAAGAATCGGGAACAATAGGATGTCTTACGTTTTTTTTTTAAGAATACAAAAAAGAACATATATTTTTTAAATTGAAATATGAGCAAGACAAATGCGCTTATTCATGGTTTTAACAATGTAAGGGTCGGAAGGAGTCATGCAGAGATATTGTGGGACTTTGGAAATTTTGTTCAAGGTTCTCAGCCGAAACAAAACAAAACAAAAACTTCTTTTCTTTTCTTTTCTTTTTTTTTTCGTATGATACGGTTAAAGAATTAACATGTGTTTGTCATAGAATTGGTCTATTCAAATATATGCGAAGAATGCGCTTTCTAATTTTGATAAGGGTTCGACAGAAACCCATGCAGAGACATTTTTGTGTGAATTTGGAATTTTTATGGATCTGATCTTTTGTTCAGGTATCTGGCGAGTTATCTAACGCAGGTCAACCGATGCGTCGTTTTACACAAACCTTCGTGTTGGCAGTCCAGGCTCCGAAAACCTATTATGTCCATAATGACATATTTCGTTATCAAGACATGATCTTTCCTGATGAGGACGAGGCTGACGTAAGCGGCGGAGACAGCGGCGAAAGCGGCGAGAGAGAAGCTGAAGAAATTCGCACGGAGCCTGAAGAAGAAGATCATCAAACTCAGGCGCAACAGTTAGGCGCTCCAAGTCAAGCTGCTGAACAACAGGCTCAGCCGCCTCTCATTCCGGCGCAACCACCTCCACTTCAACCACAGCAGCCGCTGTATTATGCCGCACCACCAACAACTGTGGTGAGTTAATGTTGAAATAAAATACACCATTGTTTTCAATTGATGAAGAAACATTTGCAGTAATGTTTGGATGATATATAAAAAGTTTGTTGTACACAAATCTTGCCATTTTGTACAGTTCGTGATAGATTGTATATAAAAGTTTTACATTCACACATACGCATTAGGTACATCCGGTAATGCGTCAAGTTCTTAACGGAAATGTTCACGAAGAAGTTCAACTTAATCAACAGCAACCACAAGTGCAACCCCCGTCACCTCAAACCCAGCAGCAACATCAATATATCGCAGAGCCAACCCCACAGTCGCAGGTTGTGCAGGAGACTGAATTAAACGGCGAGCAGCAGCAACAACCGCAGCAACAGCAAAGCGACAACGAACCGCAGACGCAAACAGAAGAGAGGAATGATCAACAGGAGACTGAGACTTTTAACACGTCTGCGCAGGAAACCGAACCCGAACATCAGGTTTCCAATGTTACGGTCAACAATAGCGGACCTAAGACTTATGCTAACTTGGTAAAGTCTTTCCCGAGCAGCGGCGGTGCTACTAGCCCGCAAGCTCCCAAACTCTCTATGTCTCCAGTGAGTTTTATTTTATTTTATTTCAGTGTGTTAAAATATCATAAAATATAATGTGTAAACGAATTTCTTTCTTTTTTTTTGTTTACAGCCGCCAATGACGAATCTACGTTTAGACGATAGATCGCCAGGACTGCATCCAACCAACAATGGCCCGACTTCCATGACTGTTTCCAACAATGTGTCGACGGTTCAGCAACAAGCGCATAGAGTTGGCGGTAATCAACCTCCGCAGCAGCAGCAGCAACATCCACAACAACGAGTTCCAAGAGGTGGTCTCGTACAAAGAGGTAGGAAAAGATATAATAATTTTCGTCTTGATTGTTACAGCACTTTGTTTTTACAAATGCAACAACTTTTACATTTTATACTTTCACATTCTACTCATTTTTCTTAGTTTATTTTTATAGGTTTGAATAAACTTGTTATTTTGACGTTATTACATGTCTTTGTTGTATTAGACGGAGAACGTCGCAGCACTCGACCCGGTCAGTACAGCGACGCGCATCAACTCTTCCTGGGCAACTTACCGCACAACGCGTCTGAAAACGACTTGCGTCAAGTGTTCGAACGTTACGGCCGAGTTGCTGAGTTACGTGTCCACAGTAAAACAAACGACAGATGTAAAGGTCCTCCGGGAAGCAATAATGCCGCACGAGTACCTAACTACGGATTTATCACATTTGAAGACCAACAAGTTGTGACAAAAGTTTTGAATTCTCTGGTACGTTTGTTTATTTTCTTTTTTCGTCTATGCACACGTTTTTAATAATTCAAAAAAAAATCCATAACTGTTTCTTACATAATCTCATTTCTCTTAGCCTATATACTATCCTGACGAAAGTGGACAAAAGCTGAATGTTGAGGAAAAAAAGGTGAGGCCTAGAATGTCGATGGACGGTAGCGGCGGCAGATTGAATTCCGGTGACGGCGGTATGCGTTCCATGGGCGGACAACAATCCCAACAGCAGCAGCAACGCGGACCAGGTAATTGAGAATCACTATTTTCAGGAATTAAGATTACAGAATTAATTCATCAATTTTTGATCACGTAAGGTGGACCTGGAGGCGTTATGAGAGGCGGTCAGCACGGCGCACGAGGTGGCCGTGGTGGATTTTCACGAGGCGACGGCGGCAGGGGTGGCGGCAGCATGCGGCAATCAGGCGGCAATCCCAGCAATCCTGGTTATCAACCCCGTCGCTAATACCCGGCCAAGTACGCAACAGTTAACAGCATCTTTTTAATTTTCTCCCTCTTGACTAAAAAAGTCACTGGTACCACCATCTGTATCCGCCGTCTTCATTTCGACAATTTTTGGGATCCAGGACTATTTCGTCTGCCACTCGACGTCTATAAGCTTAAAAAACGTCGCTTGCAACGTTCAAGAAACAAGAATAACGGTCGATCCTAGATTATGATTAGCTCAAAACAAAACAAAACAAAAAAATAATAAAGAAGTACGAAATACGAATTTTGAACACGCTGACGCGTGTCGGAAATCTCTCTCGAACGGAGGATTCCGCGTGCGAATCCTCACGCGAGAAGATTCTTTCCTCAACGTGACTCAACGTCTGTGTTTACCAGTCAGCAAGCTGATAATAATTGCCGGTTCGAGTTCGTTCTTCGTACAGAGAATATTCGGGCAAATCCCGCAGGACTTAACGAAGCACACAGAAAAATGGAGTGCGAAACAAAACACGTGCAGCCGTGTGACAAATCCGAAAGGAGCTTCTTCAGAGGAGAACATGAACGGAGTGTGGTAAAATTTGTAGTGAACGGTAAACCATAAAAAAGAAAAAAAAAAAAAAAGAAAGAAAAAAAGCGCAACGAGACGTGATCTGAAATCGGGAAATTGTGTCGGAACTCTTTGTGGGGCGGTTTTTTTTTTTTTTTTATAGAGTATCGTACGTTATCTATCACTTCTAGGTTGTTTCTTTCAGCCGATGTTTTTTTTTTTTTTTTTTTTTTTTAAATGTGCACTTGGAGCGGACACTTGTGGACTGAAGATTGAGGGAAGAACTCTACGGAGTGTTGTGTACGTGCGTATTTTCTCTTTTGCGCTTTCGAGTCGACTCAACAACCGCCGAACGGAAACAACGTCTCACGGTGTCGTAACGGGCGAAGAATCGGTGTATTAGATTAGAAATCCTTCTCCTCCCCACGGACCGAAACTTGTCAAAAAAAAAAAAAAAAAAAAAAAAAAAAAAGGAGAGAAACAGAGAGCGACGACAGTCTAGTTTCTGTTCCGCTGAGATATTTTTCTTCTATTTATACAGCCGATTATCGATCGATTAGAATCGATCGCGACAGTAACCCTCCTTTCTCTTCCCTCCCTCGACTATTTTTTTCACAGTTCCTTGTTCCATTCGCGATTTTGATCTCGCTAATGCGATCCAGAAACTTCTTCTGGTCTCTCCTTCCTTTCCGTATCTCTTTGTTACAATTTTTCCCTTCCCTTTTTCTAAGCTCGTATAGAGTTGTCCTCTTTTTTATAGTCTTTCTATTCTGACATCTACCTCCCTTTCCCAACATACTTATTATTATTATTATTATTACTTTCGTTTTTTAGGTGAAGTTAAAGATAAAGATCGCGCACGCGCACGATTTAACGTTGTATCGCCCGATTTTTTTCCCTTTTTTTTTTTTTTTTTTTTTTCTTTTGTTTTTGCGAGAGTCAACAACAACGTCTTCTGGTAATCGCAGAAATTCGCGGCGCGCGTTTGAAACGCGACGGATAACGTATATCCGACGCAAAATCTCACGCCGGAGATTTTTTTATAAATCGCCGGAAAGCAAAAATAATTTAGTAATTTACTGTATTCAGTACCGAGTGTTTTTCTTTTTGTGCAAGGTCGAGGAAAAATTTATAATATCGTTTATTGTTATATCGTGACAGTCAATTGTCGCAATCAATTGGTATTTAAATTAAGTAGTTAAATTTGTACTTGTTGTCTATATCGAAAATCTTTTTTTCTTTTTTTTTTCGGCCACATTTCCACGGGAGAAATTTTGAAAATGAGCATGTTTTTTCATTACATTGACAATGTTTGCGTACACACAGCGTTTATCAGACCACTTTTGTCACATTTTTTTAAGTTTTTTTTTTTGTAAAAGTACTGACTGAAATGTTCGAGAACCGTATCGTTGGTTTCTCTTCAGATTCATTTGTTTTTTCTTGTACTTGTCGACGCAGTGATTTCGTAGCGGGTTTATTTGAGAGACGCGGTGGAAAAGTCTTCTAGTCACAACAAAACAACAACACACATACACACACACAGCTCGCGCCTAAGCACGTGAAAAGTCCTGCGATTATCAGGGACACTGTGGGCAATGCGTCTCTCTTCCGGCCTATCGAATATCCTCCCATAAAAAAATCCTCTCAACGAAAAATTTATCCTCCGGGCGATTGAGAAATTCGCTCGCGGATTTTTGCAGAAGAAATGAAAAAATTCGGAGAATTAAAAACAATTTGATCCTCTCGTAGAAAAACGCGAAGAAAAAAAAAGAGTAGCAGAACGAGACCTTCGCACACACGTGCCATTTTATTTGCGACAGAGATGATGATGCGACAAAACATTGAAAAAGTTGATTCCTCACGACCGAAAAAAATTATGTATTTGATTTACGATAATTTAAACGCTTATATAAGAATTGTATTACTATGTATATCAAGAAGCGCGCGTGCGTGTGCATGTACGTGTGCGTGTATATGTGTGCGCAGAAAAATACGATAGAGTGTGAATATGTGCGTGTGAATATACGTATGTATATGTGTATGTATATGCGTGTGTATGTGCGTAGAGTGAGTTTTAGCCGGTTTGTATTTCTCATCTTTGCGGGATCATGGAGAAAATTTATTAATCTAGAATCATCATCACGCACGAGCGCGACTTCGCAATAGTTTTTTTTAACGAAAAAACGCAAACGTGTATCGGGCGGCGACACCCCGCGTCTGGGTTCTCCTCCGCGACCGCGTTCCTCCTCGCGATTCCCTCGAGACTGCTCAGGATTCCCCGACTTTGTCTAATGTTACATTTTTTTTTTTAACCTAGAAACTATATATTTGTCATGCGTAATATTAATCTCTTAGCGCGCGATGTGTCTCTCGTTTGTCGAGATGTTTCCGGAGACAACGGTGACATGACGATCGCGACGACGGCCGCGGTTGTTAATCCCAACCCAGACGCGGATGAAGGAATAGGAATTTTGCGTGGCTGCGCATCTGCGGGTTTCTTTTTGTTTTTGTTTTTGCTATGAAATATATTTTCACAAATTAGCAACGGGAAGAAAACGAAAACTGGACAAATCCTATTCTACGGACAAATGCGTCCCCCTCGTCTGAGATATACATCCGAAATATGCATCTTCTTACTTCTATATACTTCTATATATATATATTCTGTTATAGAATTATATTAAACGCTACGTAGGAAGAAAAAGGAAGATTTGACCCGTCGAATCTTTAACTCTCTTTATAAGTTAGTTTAGTACGATGCGATTACAAACGTTTTTTGAATTTTTGTGGATAGGCATTGCCATCTTAGTATTGTTATAAAAAAGAAAAACGAAAAAAAAAAAAAAAAAACAATTTATGATCATTAAATCTTGAATCAGAAGAATACAGGATGGAGCATTTATAACTTTTATCACTTCTCTCTTCCTTGCGGCAGAAACTAGAATGTGTTTTATAGGAATTTTAAAAACATTCACAATCGCGGGCGATGAAGTAGATTCTTTGTGTTTTTTTTTTCTTTTTTTTTTTTTATTCTCACACACGCACACACAGACATTGTCGTTTTGTTTTCGAAAATATTGTACGAGTAATTTATACCAGTGGAAGGAATTTTTTACCGTTATACGATGATAATTTACTGATTTAACAATAAATGAAAAACCCGAGATGTTATATTTTCTCAAATTCTCGCATATCAATTATTGATTCCGTTTTTTTACTTGCGGAAAAGTTTTGTGTAATTGAAAGGTACATACTTCCATATATATGTAACACACACACACTTATATATAAATTATACTTAGATATCGATAACTGTTACACGAAAGTTCCATATAAAACACATAAGACACACACGTACCAATGAGAAAACATATATTACGCGATAAAAACACACTCGCAATAAACAAACTCCTCCAACACTTTGACTGTCTGTCATCGAATCCACACTCCCAACAGAGCGACACTTATTAGCAAAGTGATGAAAAGAATTATATTACACACAAAGATTTTGGATATTGATGTTGTCAAGTCCAAGATATATACGTGCTCAGTTAATGCAAAATTTTTACTAGAGTGAATCGCACTTTTGTCTTGTATGTTGGTCAAAAGCAGTGGCAACATAAAAAGTAATTTCTCTTGTACACCTACGATATATCGTGACGTAACATATGCTTAGAAAGAGAGACTTTTCAAACACTCTGAAGCGCTAGCTGCTTCACCTTTGTACACGTATGTAGAGCGTATATACATATATATATATATATATATATATATTTCAACAAGGAGTATTTGTATGGAAGAAAAAGTCACATTCTGCGTCCTCTTGTACATTAAAGAAAAACGAGGTAGACTGGCTCTCCATTATCGTTTTTATCTCACGTATCTAAGACCAGTTTCTAGTAATTCGAAGAGAAGAAAGAAAGAGAGAGAGAGAGAGAGAGAAAGTGTTTTTTGCTGGATGAGATGTAGTTAATATTTGCAATCGCGCAAATTTAATATGACTTCCGATTTTCGCCTGCCACCTACAATAAAAAAAAAATGTTCCACACGCTCACTCACACACCGTTTGACTTTACTACGTCCATGTGCATATCCGTGTGTTCAAGTACAACGTGTTCAAAGCCGCAGTTATGCGAGAGAGAGAGAAAGAGAGAGATCATTGCTTTACATAACTCGAAAGAGAGGCTCTGCAAATTTTTAGTGTGAATGTTTTTGATTTTAAGTAATATAATTAATACAAATATATAAAAAGGAAGAATATATATATAAAAGAGAGAAAGAGAGAGAGAGAGAGAGAAGAATAATAAGATATAAAAATAATTATAACAATGTAATAATAGGATGGTGGTTAATAAGTTGTGAATTTTTGTAGCATACATTTTTATTTTCGCGGTCGGCCAGACCAGTTTGTGTGTATAATCAGTTAAAGATAAACGTTATTGCGATATAAAAAAAAAAAAAAAAAAAATGAAAATAATGTTCAAAAGAAAAATAAGAAAAAAAAACCATCAAATGTATTGTAAATTTTTGCATTTAGTACAATATACGTACCTTACCTTATATACTACAAAAAAAAAAAACAACCCCCTAACTACGTGGCGTCTCTTCTCATTTATTTGCGATACGTGCGCTTCTCTCACAGTCTTTGGTTTGTGAATTTTATTAGTTAGCTCTCGAGAGCGCGTTAAATCACATTTTCTCTGTGTACAAGCAGCTTTGTCGAAATTGCCGCTGAGCACTACTTGGGATTCATCGGCAGCGAAACGTGGCCAGTCACCACCACGACGTAGTCAACGTGGAATTCGCAATTACGTTCTCGCGTGCACGAGAGATTTGAATTCAAATCTATCAACTCCGGAGACTCTGACGTCGGCGAGACTTATTTCTATTTGTTACTTTTTCTGTTTTAAACATTTCTTAAACTTTTTCGTCGATCAGCTCGATATTATAAAGTAACCGCGCGCTTGTGTGATTTAATGTTTCATTTTACGTGTTTTCTTATCACTGCGCGGGCGTTTGTAAGCATTTTTATTATTTTCAATAGAATTTAAACACGTCTATCGCCCTCTGAGTCTATTTTCTCAGGATTTTCCAAGCGGAAGCCGAGGATGAGCAACCCCTTGCGGAGAAAACCCGTGTCGAAAACGACTTTGTGTTTTCGAAACGTCACGCGATCGTCGGCCATGTGCGCGAGCCCGACGCATTGCGTAAGACGGGGACACGCGTGACAGGCAGAGCATGTATGTACACCAGAGCGTGCACGCGTGCACATAACGACGGAAAGATCACATACGGGGGTGTAGGAAGAAAGGAAAACGCGAGAGGAGATGAGATCATCTCTCCTCTCCGGTCGGGAGCCGCGCGATAGGCTCGCAACGGCGCGGCGTCGCGCCTCGGGCGCAGTCAATACCGGTCCAGCGACCGATTTGGAGGGCTGCACTCATCTCGATCTTGGTTGCCGAGTAAGGGAACTGACGCAAGTACCATATTTCGTGAGGGAAGTCTGCGCGAAAGGTATGGACGATAATAACGTGTCTGCACTGGCTTCGAAAAGTGATTTACAATTGAAAATCTTTTTTTTTTTCGCACGCACGCAAAACAATTCCCTCGGGTTTTGAAACGGGATATTTTAAAACACGCAAATTAGTTTGCGTAATTAACAACTTAATTTTAGCGTTCGCTTTGTATTAAAAAAAAAATTTTACTGCGAATACACGCGAGAATTGCGAGAAGTCGTATTAATCGCGCGCAGGCGGTCGCGAGAATAAATAGGACCGCGTTTTAGCGGTCCATCGGCAGAATTCAAAACGCGCACACAAAAGCATTCTTTTTTCTAAGCTTCTTTTACGAGCTCCTGATCCGTCCTTTACGCGCGCGCTTCAATTCTTTTCTTCCCGAAGTCGAATAACTGGTTTCCGGTCAGACGTTTTATTTATTTCCATCGCCGCAAAGTGGGAAAGTGCGACGCGTATTATTTCAACGCTCGAGAATCCTATCCGGAGAAAAAAGAAAAACTCGCAAGACGAAGGCAATAATCTTTCGAATGAATGAAGTCAGCGTTTCGAGCGTGTGTTAATTTTTCACGTAGTTACTTTCGCTTGTTGAGTCACTTTCTTCATGAAATCTGCATGTCTGTGCGCGCGCGGATAATTTTACCAGTGGGCGCGTATCTACAACTGAATTATCTCTCCCTTGTCATGTGCTTCTCGGAAATCGCGTCCCTTTCCTGAAACGGAAATACGAACGGAAATTCTGTTGCGGATTACCGTCGTGTTCTCCGGCGAGAATAAGATTCGGGAGGATGAGATTGAGATATTATTAAACTTCTCGCGCGATTAATTTGGGGAATAAAGATTCGCACGAAAATTTAATTGTACAGTTCGCGACCGCAATCGCGTAACATTTCCCCGGTAAAGACGTGTGTAACACGTCCGTTAGACGTCGTCTCTAACGACGGACGTTCGCAATTCCGCGCGACCGTCTAATGAACATCTGACGGAGGTTTGTGCGTCCCGTCTGTGTGTCCTATTACTCGTGATAATAATCGATTTATGTGTAAACTTCCGCTCGTTAACGAACAAATTGGACTAGATGAATCGAATCATGCGTGTCCTTGATGTTCCTTGAGTTTTATGGAATATTACACGTTTTTTCGTGGGCGGTAACCGGCCGACCGGTTGCCGAGCGAAGAAAACGTGAAAATAACATTTCCATAAACGAGGTCTTACATCATCGAGTGCTCCTTGCCACCGTCGACGGAACATTTTGTTTCGTCAACATTTTTGTGTATTTTCTCAGCAGCATCGCCCGCAATTACGAGGGCGACAAAAACTCAAAGTTCATTTCATTTCCGTGTCTTTCTCACAGAAAATAAATTCGTCGTTCCCGTCGAAAAAAAAAACAAAAGCCAAAGTGTATTTCTGTGTCCGCATTAAGTTTAATTGACAAAAATTTACGTTGGAAATAAATAAACTTCAATAATTTTTAATTTTAAAATTTACTTGCGCAAACAAAAATAAATACGCGCGCGCCCGAAGTGGGCCCCGTTGTAATGTTGTTCAGCAATCTCGTTCTTTTGTCCGCGCACACTGGGCGATTCGCCCACGTTCAAGTGAAGCGCGATAAAAAAAAAAGAGGGCCATGTGTGCGATTCCTACGCGAGCAAGTCGCGTCTCCGCTTCGCTTTCCAGAAAGGAAGCCGCGCAACGCATCGCAGACGCGCTGCGCCCGCCAACGAGATGAGCGCGCGATATTACGTTGTGTGGCGTATGCGCGCGAATCGGTTTCTTTCTCCGCACGCTTATATAGAGAAGAAACGAAGACCTTAACCCGTTACGCGGAAACGCTCAACCCTCCTCCCGTCAGCCCGGTTACGCGTTACGTATTAATAGCTGTCGCGTACCCAAGTACACATTACGCAATCTTTTCGCGGAGTCGCGAGCGGCCTTTTGATAAGATCGTATGGCGTCTTTGATTGTATACGGCCATCGCAATTGACCGCTCTCATCGCTTCTCTATCTCTTTTTTTGTGTTTAAAAATATATAGATAAAGAGATGACGATTTTAAGTATAGATAAAGTATGTAGATAAAAATATCTTCCTTGTTTCTCGTCGTCAAGTTTTCATATACGTGATTATTTAGTTTTTGTTTTTTCTTCACGAGCGGCGTTTTGATAAGATTACGGACCGTGTACATTGCGGGCATCGCATTGAACACTTTCTCTCTTTCTTATGTTTAAAAATATAATATGTGAGTAAAAAAATGATGATTTTGTACTTAGATAAAATTTGATACGTAGATAAAAACGTCTTCCTCGTCGTTTCGTCGTCACGTTCTTCTGCTTAGTTTTATTTAATTTCGCTTTTTTTTTCAAGACGAAGCTTTGTTTCTTTTGAAATTTTATCGCTGACAAATGCAGCGCAAATCGATTGCTAACGAACGCTGCTGTGTGTCGCGTTTTCTTACACACAGTTAAATCTCCGTTAAATGAAATGCGACATTGCGAAGCGAGCGCGACGTAAGTAAAACCCATTGTACGTCCATCCGCTGATTCGCAGAATGAATACAAGAAGACGCGGATGTGCGACTTGATGAGAAACGACTTCGTTTTCAAATATCTGGGTTATCGCTTCGTTGCTCGCATTAAGGTCTCGCGATATTTATCGCCGTAGTTGACCCGCGTGGGGTCAGCATGCGTGCGTGCGTGCGTGCGTTACGTCGATCCAGATTTTTCGAAACGCGCGCGAAATGTGTCGCGCGAGGAAACGCGCGATTCGTCTTTCATGCCAACGCCAATTGGGAACGGCGCGAGTAATAAAACATTAAACGAGAAACGACCGGCTGATTTATTTACACGGTTTCAGAACCGCACCCGATTTAGCTCGGGGATATTAACCCCTTCCGGGCGTTAAGAGACCTGAATCTATTCCGAGAAAAATACAGATTTTATGCTTCGCCAGATATTGCGGTTTTTGCAATCTTGTCGATTATTTTTGTTTTTTTTTTTTTTTTTGAAATCCGAAACGGGTCGCAACGCAACACGCTTTGGACTTGTGCGTAAAATCTTCCCTTTTAGGGCGAAGATGTAAAAGGCTCCAGAATTTAAAAGAAAATAAATCCAAAAGGAAGAAAGGGCCAATAAGAGCCTTGGACACAGATGGTGTTGTGTAAAAAAAAAAAAAAAAAATTATTAATTTACTTTAACGTTTCGATCCAGAAATGGATCGTCTTCAGAAAAAGTTGGCAATTTCCAGTGACAATAACACAGTCAAATTAGTTTGCGGTGTTGTTAATTGAAATAATTAAGCGGAGAATCGAACAAAATAAAACTTTTTGCCCTTTGTACAACATTTCGACTGTTTCTCTTAACAAGTAAGTTTGTGAGTGCTCAGTGATTTTCATATTTTATACTTCTTACCTATTGTTACTATTACAGGACTTCTTTCATTTTATTTTGTGACAACCATACAATGCTTGACCATACGTCAGATGAGTACCGAGCTTACTTCACGTCGTTACGTTTTGCGTCCTCTATGTAACTATTATTGCGATTTTTTACTTACTTGTATATGTATTTTTTATTATTTTTGTATAAGCAATTGAAGATGGCTCAAGTACGAGTCCGAAACGTTTTGCGGTTAAAGTTTTTAATACTATATGTTTAAAATTATTTTGTATAACATCTTGTT
>QVOA01004130.1:0-22451 GCA_014825685.1 Pseudomyrmex cubaensis | reverse complement strand
ATATATATATATATATATATATATATATATATACATGATATATATGTATGTATATATATATGCATATGAGAGACTTATAATTTTAAAAATATAATTGTCTATCCTGACGCACGAATTATTAATCTCGTGTGCGCACGCAAATTCCTTTCGAGTCGATATGTGGGTTAATGTAGAAAGTACATTTTATGTACGGATCGGAGTGTGTGTCTGACAAGGCGAATAGAGCGTGGAGGGCGCCAAATTACGGCGGAATCTTTAAACGACGCCAGAGATCAAAGGACGCGCCGGGTAAGATAGCAATTAGTTTCATTACTAACGAGGTAATTAGTTCCGCAGATGCTTAGGCACCTCGCCTCGACCAGTTTCATCCAAAACGCCGGGAAATGCTTTAAAGACTTTGCCAAATCTCGCCCTCGGGGGATTTTATCCCACGAAATAAAGCCTTGCAGAGAAGTGCGATTGAAAGAGAAAGAGAGAGAGAAAAAGGAACGATGCCCCCGTTTCGCTTTCAACCTCGCAACAATAAAGATAGAAACGAGATAAAAACAATCTTTTTTTTATAGTGGTAAGTTTTTGAGAAAATCACTCCAAAACGGGGATATAGCGCTTAAATACAAGGAACGAATGATAAATATTCAGTTTTTAACAATGCACCAGTTCACACTAACTTTTACAATAGTCAAAAACTTATAAGTCAAGCTTCGAATTATTGTCTAACTCGTCTTATGCGCTATATATGGCCCCGTACAATTTATATTCGAATCTGATAAAATTGCTCGATATAGAAAAATGAAACTTGTCGACATGACAACAGTAATGCACTATTATTGTTGCTATCTATGCGTCGGTTCGAAATACCTATCAATTGCTCCACGTATGTCGTCCGAGTTTTTTTTCCCATATGTATCTTCTATAATCGGCAATTTTTAGAACCGGATGTTAGGCAGAATAATAATACTTAAATCGTGTAATACCGAATACGTTCCGACTCTTTATTTTGAAGTCATCTTCAGTGGGTTAATATGCAATAGATTTTTTTCCCGTTGAATTATAAAATAAACCTTTGAATCAAAATCTTCGCATCTGTAAGCTGTCACATCCGAGGAACATTTCGAGAGTTGTTGCGATGTGATTGGGTGACTCCGGATGTTATTTCAAATTAAGCATTCTGTGTGGAAATGTGAAACTTTTAAAATTAGAAGAAAGTTTTATAAATGCCAATAGAAATTGTTACAACAAAAACATTGTAGATAACGAGAGACACGTAACAATTCGCTCATCAATCAAGGAGAACGCGAGGAAATTTTTTTTTTTTTTTTTTTTTTTTTTTTACTAAAAGACATGTTTGTGCGAAGCTATTTTAATTACAAAAGATTCCGGCGTTGTGTGTTATCGAGAGAAATTCTTCTTGATGGCAAAAGTGTGGCTTGATAGCAGACGAGGTCGTCCGACCGGGCGCGGCGATGGAAAAATAAGGGGTAGGAAAAAACACCGAGGGGGAAAAGAAAAAGAGGCCGATCGAGACAGGCCGCGCTGCGCGGTCCTATCATGCATAAATCAGACAACGTTGGCAGGAACGGTCGAGCCTGCGTCAAAGTAGCATCAGCTGAGAAAGGTAATCTCGCCCGCTCTTGGTGCTCTCTCTCTCTCTCTCTCTCTCTCTCTCTCTCTCTCTCTCTCTCTCTCTCTCTCCCTCTCTCTCCCTCTCTCTCTCTTTCTCTCTCATTGAAATTCTACGCTAAATTTCAATCCGCGCCGAACAAAAGCCACACGGGCGCATAGCCGTCGTCCCCCTTTTCAGACGTCACCATCCCGTCGAAGCCCTTCAACGTCGTCGGACAATAAATACTTGAACTGCGCAAGAGCGAGCGAGCCAAGCCAAGGAAGCGAGGAAAAATAAGCGAACTTTTTTCTGAAACCATGTAAGAGCATAAAAAAAAAGAAGAGAACACTCAAAAAAAAACTTCGGGTAGGAGGACGTTCTTTGTCTATCATCTCGAACTCGAGGATCGTCTCATTACTCACAAAAGTTAGTTCTAATTAATTAATAAAATTATTTACATTTTAAGGCACGGAGTAGTGACCAATAAAAACACATTTTCTTTTTACGTATTGTTCATTTCTTTCCGAAACGCGTGAGGCAAAACAAAAAAAAACTGTCAAACTTGCACTCGAAAATCCTTGGGGTCTTTAAGAACTTTGGGGAGGGAAGGGAGGGAGAGGCATCCGGAGTAATTCTGAGAATCTATGTCAATTCCTCGCGCAAACATTTGTCGGAGAATCCGATATATAAATTTAGACATTCAATTCGCGAGTTTATTCAAGACTTCGCGAAAACTCCGGAGGTTCCGAGACACCCCGTATACACCCCGGTACGGTACCCACGTCGTTTTAGACATCGTGTGTGCGCTTCGAAAGGAAGAGGGAGGAGGGGAAGATAGGGGACGAGGATCTCGCGGAAATGGACCGTTGCTTGGAACTCGAGTCCTACGTCTGCCGATATATAGCCAAAGAGAGAGAGAGAGAGAGAGAGAGAGAGAGAGAGAGAGAGAGAGAGAGAGAGAGAGAGAGAGAGAGAGAGTCTCGAAGCACCGAATCGAGATTAAGGGCGGCGGCGGACGAGAGGATGAGGGGTAGGTAAGGTAGGAAAAGGGCTCGACTTTTGTACACGTCAGATTGAAATTTAGCGTGGGATTTCAATGAGGGAACCTCGCCGTAGTAGCGAGATTACCTCCGTCGACTGATACTTTTCACGACTCGTATTCGCGTTCGCGACTTCGTCGACGACACATTGATCCCGTTTCCCTTCTTGTTCCTTTTCCTTTTTTTCTTTCCTCTTTTTTTTTTGAGAATTTCCGGCCTCTATTTCTGTGTATATGTGTGTGTGTGTGTTCGCGCGCGCGCGCGGACTCCCGTCCAATCAGCGAGTATCTCGGCGCGGTACAGCGGATTTGTTGTTTCCGAAAGTTCTGACCCGGGAGGGAAGGAGCTTTGCTCCTCTTCGCTTAATTCGCCTTTCGTCGGAAAGAGAACTGCGCGCGGAGCAGGAGCACAACTCTGCAACCTTTCCCCGGACTGAATAATAATATCCCGGAGAACTAATTCGTCCTCCCGTTCTTCGAAATCAAACCACGACGACGACGACGACGTTTCCGCAAACGTTTCCCGTCGAACTTCTGAATCCTCCTTGAAAACATGCGCGCCGTCGATTTTTCGTCAAAATATAAAATTCACATACAATTTTATGAGATCGTTCGATGTGATCCCGATTAACTCGGAGAATAGATAGTCAAAACGTCGCGAGATCGCGAAATTAGACACGCCGGTAAATCTAATCACGATCGCGTTAAAATGCCATTCGGAGTTCGCATCGATTAATCCAAAATACCGATCGGATTTCAGAACGTCTCGACGTAATCGAGAAGAGAGAGATGTGCCTTCTTTCTGGCCTCATTTATTCAAAATTCACGTCTGTATGTTGGTTCGAAGATCTTGAACGCGTTCGATTTTCAGTCCGGATCGCGCATTATTCAGCGATTCATCAGAACGGATTCTCAGAACGGATCTCCGGACGCGCAAAAGCGCGAGGTCCGGATTAATTAATTCGATCGCTCGACTATAAGACGTTTTTTTTTTTTTTTTTTTTTTTTTTTTTTTCTATTTAATCATCGTATTCAATTTCGAGACATCAATTTTCTCGATCGCTCGAATCACACTCGCCGCGTTTTGTAATGTAAAATAAAAAAAGAAGTTGAGATAAAAAATTTACAGCTTTTTTTTTCTGTTCGAGCAACCGGCAAATTGAGACGACAGTTTTCCACTCGCAAGAAACTCGCTTAAGCTTGTAATAAAATTCTGAGGAGGAAAAAGAAGAGAAATGACAAATGAAATTAAATGACGGACGATAGATACTGTGCGGATGTCATAATTGGAACGCTGAATGTTTTATTCAAATATTTACATAATACGATGTTTCGGATTGCACGAGTTTGCACGCAAAAATCTTAAATAAATTCTTAAATAAATTTAAAAAAAACCGAATTACATGCGACATCGCGAAAAACATTGAATATCCCGCGCTCCCCCCCTTCCTTCCCGAATACAACAATGTATTCTCACAAACGCGGTTAACGGTAACACTATTAAGGCAATGATCGAAAAACCGCTGAATCGACATCCTCGATTGATGGAATCTATCAATTCCGACAACGACGCGGGAGCGAGTCGAGTTCTTTAAAATCTCATGTCGAACAGCTGCCGTCATTATTAATTTCGCTCGGTTCTCAATGACGGAAATTTGCGTTTGACCCAATTTGCGTTTTGAGAATTATTTAAGTATTCGATGGAAAAGGAGCTCATGTTATTCCGCGCTCTTTTTTCTCGGGAGAAAAATTAATGTGAAAACAACTGAATGAAAACTCACTTGATTTGTTTCAGCGAATATTCTAAACTGATTTTATTCATAACATAAATGTAATGAATAAATAATACTTTAATTAAGTCTTAACTCTCTTTTTTTAAATCCTTTTTAACTCCCGAGAGAGTAAAATAAGAATAAATTTATTAAATCAAATTCAATTAATTAAAAAACTGTTCAGCTCATACAAACGCAATATTCGCACATTTTCGTGTCTCTTCCTCGAGAAAGCTCCACCAAGATTCAAAAGCGATGCTATCTATCATACTACGTGAAGAGTAGCAGAAGTTAAACGCCAAAGCACACATAGTGTTAAAAAAAAAAGAAAAAAAAGAAAGAGTAGAAACACTCGCACTCTTGGCAAGGACTTGAAAAGTATCGCGCGCAGCTCAAAAAGTCTCTTGTGCAACTTGTGAAACGCGCGGAAAACAAAAGAGAAAACGAATTTTTATACCAAAAAAAAAAAAAAAACAAAAAAAAAGGCCTGAGAGAGAGGAGGATTAAGTAACTAATTTATAAATGATGAATTTCATATTACCATAGGAGTTGTGAAACTGTGGATGGTGCGGGTCGATCCCGGTTCCTGGATGATGCATGTCCAGCATGGCGTCCGACTCGCAGGCTCCGCTCTCAGAGCAGTTGCTCAGGGCTAAAACCAAACCGATAGACACACACCTTGCGTTTACACTTCTCATCAGTCTTATTTGGTATCGTCGCGTACTATTAGCCCGTTTATAATTTCTTTCTCTCTGTTTGTCTGTCTCCCGATTCCACATCTCGTCCATCTCGTACCTAACCCTCTATCTTTCCTTCCCTCGCTCGCGTTTACAAACTCCGTCGCGCGCCGGTAATTCGTTTTTAATTGTCAAAGGAATTCTCTCTCTCTCTCTCTCTATTCTCCGGCAAACTCGCGGCAACCCGCGCGAGATCATCACGCGCGCGAAGAATGTAAATATAGCAAAATGAGAAGTAAAACAAACGTATTTTCATGAAAATTTGAAAAGAAAAAACTCAAAACTCGATTTTGGAATTTTAACAATTACGTATTAAACACGTTCCAAAATATATTTTGAAAATAACACATTCGAAATTTAATAAAATTTAAAAGTGTGTGTTATTTTGAAAGATTTGAGAGCGTTGCTTTGAAAGAGCTTTTGATTTTTATTTCAATTATTTTGCTTGAATATAATCAACAATTTGCGCGATATTCACACAATAATGTAAATACGTTCTCCGATTTCGAAAATGTCTGAGAATTCAACAATCAGCAAATTCATTTTTTTTTTTTTTTTGTTTATTATAAACGCAATGTTTGTTTGCGAGCCAGGAAAGGAATAGCTCGATTAACACAATCTCATTGACGACGTGGTATCGTTTACTTGAGAAAAATAAAAAAAATTCGTCAATGACCGAGAGATGATATTATTCGCAGGTAAACGGAAAATCTCGCGCTATATTTCGTTAAGATTGAACCCACGTGTGTGCGCACATTATCGTCTTCATTCGAACGGAACAGAAAACGACGAAAGATCACAAAAAACGGAAAGCACATTTCAAGAAAGAAATCATACAACATAAGACGGGGCGTCAGACATTGTGTGGCTTAAAAACTCACGTCACGTAACTTATGATAAAACTAAAGTAACTAAAATGTAACTAACTTCCCGCGGCAGTATCTTTGTCGAATCAATCATCTTCGTTTGACATGTCAATCGGGTTTGTTGACACACATGGGTAGGAGAAACGGTAAAAATATCGGCCAGAAATTTCAGACATGACATTGTTTCAAAGACGCAAAGATATATCGAAATCTCTAGAAAAAAACAATTTCATATCATCCACTTGTTGATATATGTAAACATTTACAATATACTCTGTTATTTTGAAAAATCTACATATCAGATCGAAAATATAACGAGAGTCTCATATTTCTACTCGAGTTCGCGCAAAAATCTTCCTCTCGCGTTATTAATAGAACAAATAAATTTGATTGTCAAAGATACTGCCACATCGATCTCTACGAATTCCGTGGCGCTTGAGTATGTCAAAAAAAAATATATTTAGCGGGACACACGGGATGCAGGATGTGAGATCCGATAGTCCGTAGAGGTTGTTGTAGTGCTTAATAACAAACAGAAAACGAAGGGGAAAAAAACAGGAGAAAAAAGTCAACTGAAAATCTAGCGTTCAATCGCAGCGAAATATACAGGGTGTGAGAAAAGTTTTCGCGCGCGCGCGTGAGCAGAAAATCAATTTTCGGCAGAAAAACAAACTGCTCTACAATGAAAAAGAAAGAGATTTTTTTTGCAGAGATGTGAGAAACTTTCGATGCACCAATGATTCTTCAGAAAAAAAAAAAAAAAAAAAAAAAATGACAGAAGAAAAACTCGGTAGCGTATACTTTATGCGGTGCGTTTGTCTATCCATTTGGTTAAATCGAGCCACTTATTTTTTCGCCGCACAAACTTCGGGAATCGGGACCAAATCTCTCTCTCGGAGAGATCGAATCTACATACGTAGTTCCCTATATTTTCAAGACTGGCGATTTATCTCTTCCTGTTGACGTGTTGTCGACGAACATCTTCAGACGATGACTGTTTGCAAAATTAAAGAAGGAAGAAATAAAGAAAGCGAAAAACTTTACATGAAACAAAAACTCGGGCAATCGCGAAAGAATGACCGCAAAAAATCGGTGGTTTTTTTAGTCCAGTTTTGATACCACGATTTTGGAACTGAATTGTGTGCCAAATGATATCTTATGACGATACATCAATTACACAAAATTTTGAAGTTGAACTTATTATTGATTTAAGAAATATAAGGGGTGAAAGTAAAATTAAAATTCATTAAAGCGTTAGCTTATACGGTTTTGAAGCACGAATTTTTATGTCTGTTCGATATTTACAATTTCGTGTCCGGGAGTCTTGAGAGCTGCTAATTATGATTTGAAATCAGATTTTCAAAATTTCAAATGACCGATTTAATATAGCGGTCAATTTAATACGGCCATATATTTAAAAAATCAATAGAAATTAATAGAAATTAATTTTCTATTAAAAATATCTAAGGGTAGCAAAATAAGTTTTACAAACTACTGATTTCATGATTTATATCAAGATGCTGATGATTGAAAATTTCAATTCAGATCGTACAAATAGAAATAAAACAAATAAAAAGTTAATATCGCCGTCGACTAAGGCCGCCGCTAGGCTGGTGCATAAGCTCTAGTGAAAGGAATGGAAAGTTTTTTAATTTTTTTGTCCACTATATTAGGTCTGCCATTTTTTTCTCAAGATCCGACTTCAGATTTGCAATCAGCGACAGAAAAAACTTCTAGATATTTTTCATAAAAATTAAAATATTTTTTAAATATATTTTTTTATATTAAATTGGCCATTTTAAATTTTGAAAATCTAATTTTTCAAATTTGTTGTCGGCAGGCAGCAAACCTACCGGAGTACGAAAATTTTAAATTATCGGACAGAGATCAAAATTTGTGTTTCAAAATGTATGAGCTGACGCTTTAATGAATTTTGATTACACCCTTCTCTCTCCCATATCTCTTAAACCAATAATAGGGTCAACTTGAAAATTTTCTTTGATTAATATCTCATCATAAGATATTATTTGCAATCACTCTTTAATTATTGAAATATCATCTCGATGAGTTTTTTGTGAGGTAGAATTAATCGATATTTTTGGAAAAATTTTTTAAGAATATCTGTGTAAACAACAGATGTTTTTCGACAGAGATGATAATATGAGAATCTATACATATATGAGAGCGAGTGTGAAAACCAGTATTTTCTTCTTCATGAGTTCATTCACGCGCGGATCTCGTGATTATTTAATTATTATCATTGGTCTATATTTTTGAGAAAATAATTCAGTTCCAAATATTACCGATTTAGTACGCCAGCTCACTTCGCGATTTCGGCGACTCTTTTATTTTGATCGCGAGACGCTTTTTTAGTAACCTCGTTGTAACATTTATCGGTTTAGGAATTTTAATCGCGACGTGGCTGCGGTATTTAAAATTTTCAAACACCGTTAAAAAACTTGCCGTTTTTGCAATATGTATTAATATATTATATATACATATATATTACAGTTTTGTAGTCAATATTATCGTCAATATTATATGTTAATATCGAATAATATCGACATTACACAGAAACTGTATTTATTTTTCCCGATCGCGGTTCAGATTCTCATAATTAGCGATAATTGCTAGTAATTAATTTTAATGTGTGTTATAAAAGTATACAACACACAGCGCGATTTGATTCATTTTCTTTCATCATTGTTTTATTTGAACAATTGATTATGTGTTTATTATCATTTAATTTTATATTATTTCCTTTTGTTATGTATTAATTTATTTTTATTATAAATATTTAGTGTCAATTTCTCTTTCGTCATTAAACACATAATTTCGTCATTACGCACATAATTTATTGTCCTAATCAATTTTATATTATGATCATAATAAATGTGATTTTTTTCACACGCCGTGAAAATATCTGTACACTGTGATATACAGGATGTCTGAAAAATTTTGACAAAGCCAAAGTGTGAAGATAAATTGAGTCTGAATAGAAAATCTGAATAGAAAAGTCATTTGTCATTTTTTCGTAAAATTCGCAATTTATTGAATTATCAATGAATGATAAATCAATGAGCGCGAAAAGTGTGAAAAGACGGTTGGGACGGTTTGGACTCTGTAGACGTGTATGATTTTCAGTTGTAAAAATTAGCCGATCGCAAGAAACTGTGTCACGCGCCAGTTATTCGTTTATTTGCTCCGCCTCTTGTTGCTAAAATATTATATAAGTCAGTTTTCTTTGCAACTAAAAATTTAATAGAATCCAGATCATCGCGCTCATTGACTCATATTCATTAATTAACAATTTAATTAATAACTAAAACTAAATATTACAAAGTTTACACAATAGTAAAATGACTTTTCTATTCAGATTGATCCAATCTATTTTCTCACTTTGGCTTTGTCAAAATTTATCAGACACCCTCTATATATATTATATATATATCACAATAATTTGGCTTCGAACATAAGTTTTGCAAAATATCAGTCGAAAACTGAAAAAAAGACATACATAGGATACCTCACTCTCGAAGATTTTACAACGTCCTTTCCATCATCCTCCCTTTACTTGCCGTTTTCGTACCATCCCGTACGTACGTACGCGAGACACGTACGTAACAGTTGCGAACACCGGCGTGTATGCATCGTAACAATAGAAAGCTGGTTTCCACTGAACACCCCGTTACCACCACATCTACGTGATGAAGAACGAGGGAGCAAAGACAGAAGAAAGAGGGGACGGATAGAGAGAGAGAGAGGAGAAAGAGAGAGCCTCGCCGGGGTGAGAAAAGGAAGAGAGCGCTTCGTGTGACGTGGTGTGCGGCCTACATACATACACAAGGTGTTCCAGATGTACTTGCTTGTCTTTCCGTCGAAAAAGACGATAAAAAGACCACGTTTTTTTTTCTTAACAGCGTCTCAATTGCGAATTAAAAATTATTGAGCATTACGAGATCTCAATTAATCTCGCAACATACAAACAGATAACAAAATCTCTTATCTCTCGAATTTTCCACCCTGATTCGATAAAACTTGACTATGTCACAACATGTGATTTGCACACGAATATATTTTATTACTCCAAGTTAAAAATTAATTTAATTAAAACTGTAGATAAATTCATTCCGCAAGTCGTTTGCTACTATGCAACTGAAAGTTTAATTATGATAAACCTGGGCGCTCTTTGTACGTATATCGCATGCGTGACGTGGGTAGATGAGTCAGACCGTGAGTAAATGAGTGAAAGCGCTTTTTTTTTTTTTTTTTTTTTTTTTTTTGAAGCTACGACAATCAAAATATTTCATTTTCAATTATAAATATTTAATTTCCGCGTGCATTAGACGCAGCGCTTTCGGTTGTTGAATATTTAAACAAAATGTCTACACAGGAAATGTTGGATTTTCGATTTTATTTCGACTTTTCTAGAGTTCCTCAAATCTTGTACGTGTTATTGTTCGAAACTTTTACCAAATTAATTTTTTTGAAAACAAAAAACAAACAAAGTTTCTTTAAATTTCTTCAGAAGGAACATCAGTTTCGAAAACTGAGAGCACAGTGAGGTTCTCTCATCGAGTTTTGTTGAGCCTAAATTTGCGGATGATAAAAATATTCACCCGCGCGTTACAACGCGACGTACAACCGACGACGCGCGACTCAGGGACGCGAGAGAGCAACGCTTATCACAAAACATACCAGTGTCACCTTTCGTTTATCAATGATCTGTTTGAAATTCGACTCGATGCGAGTTCTTCAGCGACGCAATATAACACACATAAGCGCGAGGCAATCCTCGACGCGCAAAACCGACACGCGCGCGCAAACACATAAAGATCTCGAACAATGTGCGAAAGAACGTTTCCAATTTAACAGACTGATCTCCGAATATTTGTCGGACCGTGTATAAAATCGTGTGTTCAGGGTCAAAGAGAGAGAGAGAGAGAGAAAGCCGACTTAAATTCTATGCCGTATGCGATATTTTTATAGCACCGTGTGTGCAGAACTAACATTCAGTCGCTCGGCCCAACCTAGTTTCAAAGTGTTGCGATATGCGGGCGATCTTGTCCTATTTTACGTGCCACATAGGTACATCTGCTAAATTCTCCGCCAATACATTTTTGATCGAATCGAATTTGCTGCGTCTGCTGTAAACTTTTTCGCATACAAAAAAGCGATAATTTTATCATTGTGACTCTTAATATTGCATATTTCAATTTCGCGAAACGGTATGTGTGTCACGAAAATATGCGCAATTAGAAAAATGCGATATTTATAGAGATGCATTCTTTCGATAACCCTCTGTGTGTTGCTCAAAAGTAATGTGTCGATTCATCGCGAACACACACACACGAACACACCAAAGTTACCAGAAAATACACATGGCTTTACCGTGAAATACGAAAGCCGCACGTTTTCGTTCTATCGGCCCTCGCATAGCGTAACAGCTGTGTACGACGAAAGGTGTTCATTGATGTGACATCTGCACCTTGATTCCTCCCTCTCGTTTCTCTACTTTAACCGCCCGATAGAACATGCGTTTTAGTGAATGACCTTTTCCCCGACAAAAACCGATCTCCGGGCGAACTCGAGTTATCGCGTTTTGAATAAAAAAAGAAAGAAAAAACCGCAAGCTACTAAAAAAAGATATTAATTTTGTGTTAACGCGCTTAATGAAATCTCTTTCAACATTCATATGTATATAATCCGAGACGGACTTTAAAGATCTAATTTAATTATTTTTCCAACAATTATTAATCACTTGAAAATATTAAATATATAAATTTTGTCGCTTTCAGTTTTTTGTTTGACGAATCTCGGAAAAAAATTCGACAAATTATTCGCAACAGTTATTTTATTGTTACGCAATTGTTACGTCGTTTCTTCTTCGCCGTTTCTTTTCACGTACAATTATACGGGAGATTCAACATTGAATCTCGCACTTTAACGGCGCGACCAGTTTCCACGTCGTTGTCGCACAGCACGCGCCGGAACCCGACACCGTCGCTTCCCGGTGTTGGAGAGGCCCTCGTGAGGTGCGTATCACATGTCGGGCATAGCACAAATTCGCCCCCGCGTATCCCGCATGCTCGCGTCGTTCCTACGGGATATCCTGTCGGCTCGCAGGGAACGCGTTCACGCCGCCGACACACCTCCCCGCGTTCCCCTCTCCGCGTTCGCTCTCGGCTTTATTTCTCTCCCGCGCGCGATCGGATACACACTCACGTCGTATCCTCGTGACTTCTCGCTCGCGATTTGCGACTTTGTAATCTCGTCAATTTTCAATTTATCGAATTTATTTCCCGAGATATATGTATTGCACATTTTCTCCAATCTATGTTGTGCGAATCCAAGATTTTTTCTCTCTTTCTCTTTCTTTTTTTTTTTTTGTTTCAGTTTTAACATTTAATTAATTTCCACACTCGTCGGAATTACGTTTAACTTGCGTTACGAGAAAGTCACAAAAATTCACATAAACCGGCACACGGTATTGATCGCGTTTGTTAAAAACATAACATAGACTCGTAGTGCGCCAACGATGTAACTCTGCGATAAGCTCGTGAGACAGGGAAACGACACAGCCATATCGATTCTTTTTTTTTTTTTTTTTCACGTCCAGCGTCTGTATAAGACATGTATGTGCGACGGCCGACGTAAGACATGCAGCGCGATGTCAACAGTTGACGTTAAAGGACGATGAAAGTAAACGTTAATTACGCGTTCTATGTGTGTGTGTGTGTGTGTGTGTGTGTGTGTGTCTACGTTTATTAGACATCAGATTCGAAGCTTGACAAAGTTATTTGCCAAAGTGTGTTATACGTCTCAGTAATTTACATGTAGAAAACAATTATAGATTCTAAACACTATTCTAAATATTTTCCTAAATCCTCGACTGATCGAAGCAGATATTTAAAAAACGAGAAAAGATAAAATTTAGACAAATCTGTGTGATAGATTTTTTTGACGAAAAAAATTGTTAACGCAATTAAATCTGTAATTTCCTTTCCGGACACAAGTGAGAAATGAAGAGGCGATGTAGAGAAATCGGCTCTAGACTGATCGTGACGTAAAAGTTTACGAACTGGTCTCACTCAGAGATATTCTAATGCGCGAAAGAAAATAGAGACACACATACACACACGCACGCACGCGCACGCACACACACCACGACGAGACTAATGCACCTGATCCCCCTCGTGTATCTCGATCGATAGCGAGGAGAACGGTGAACGCAATTAAACGCAAATGACATTCAGCAATGAGGTATAGTCATTACCAGATGAATTCGAGCACGAACAACAATAGCGTCGGCATAATAAAGGCAATTTATAAGAGTGCAACGTTGCGCTCGCCGATTGATTGTCGCTATAACGACGACGGGGCGAATTATTCATCGCTCTGTTTAGAGGTCTTCCTGGAGAAAAAAACCTGCGGGATATGTGTTTAGCGAATTGTCTCGCGAAAATTTTTCATACGATTCTATGTGTAATTCGGACTGACGGAAAATTGACTCTTCAGACAACATTTTCGGAGCTTATTTCGTTATTTTATGTCTCTGTCGACTAAAAAGTTTAGCTTCTAAAAATGCTTTGATCACAATAAAATCTCTCTCTTCAGAAATTTAACTCTCAGAAGTTACAAGCGCAAGCGGGACGGCGCGCGATTTTATTTATTTTTGATACCTACACATCAAGAAATCTAAATAATCTACATTTATCGGAAATTATTTAATTTTCAGTAAATTATACAACTGTATACATTAAATATTGTATGGTTGCGTTAAGGTAAGTAGATTGAATTCTGAGGTTTTATGCGCGTAGCGTTTGCCGTTTAGATTTTCACGAGCGCGCTTCGTAGACACCGGGTTTTTACCCACGCGGGAAAGAGAAAAGAAGACACGTGGGGGGAAACAATAGAGGAAGAGTCTCTAATCTGAAGAAGCACACTGAATCGAGTCCTTCTTCTTTTTCTTCTTCTTCGACATTGTCTCCCTGACGGACAAACCCTTTGTCGCGCCTTTTCTTCGTTCCCCACTAGCTTTTTCCGTGACCCTAAGAGAGTTCCGTGCCAGCATGAAGGGTTGCGCCGATAGAACAGTTACGGCAAAGGTGTAATCCCTCGTCTCGACATTATCTGCATGCCTCGGTAGACGCGTAAAGGAGCGATATATTACGGAAAGTGAAGAAAGAGAGAGAGAGAGGGGGGGAGAGAGAGAGAGAGAAAAGAAGAAAAAGAAACGGTAAGGGAGAGAGAAGAGATGAAAAATGGGGAAAAAAAAAAGATACGCAGTTTTTATTTTTTTTCTTGACAAACGGTAGTTATGAAGGCGATTTAAAAGCGACTTGTGAGACGAGAAGTCTCGGCTCTACTGAGTGTTCCATTTGTGAGAGAAGTTTTTATTGTTTACAGAGTAAGTAAATCCCAAAATATCTTTTTTTGTGGAATATTATTTTGGGGGGAAATATCCTTTTTTTGAGGGAATATTAGACTACTAGAATAACGGAGAAAATGTCAAATACGTGAATTCCAAGGGATAATATCTTACACCAAAAAAAAAAACTTTATTTCTTAATAAAACTCAAGCTGTATATATCAATTTAAAAAAAAAAAGCCGATCTGTATGAGATCAAAATTCGCGGAGTGAAAATTATGAATATTCGGTTGGCGATAGACGAAGGGTGGATCGCGTAAGAAAAGGAAGAGAAAGAGGACATGAGAGAAGGACGACACCACGACAACGACGTCGGCGGCGTGGCGAACATGGCGGTTCCGGAAAACGGAGCCGAGCGGGGCCGAGGTCGCGCGACTGCGCCGATCAATAACACGCGCACAGCGCGCGGAGCGGAGCAACGCGGCGCGGAAATGCGCGACGCCGCACCATCACTACCACTACTACCACTACCACCACCATCACCACCACCACTACCTCTACCACCACCACTACCGCTGCCATTGCCGCCGCCGCCGCCGCCGCCGCCGCCGCCGCCGTCGCCGCCGCGTTAGAGACGAGAAGGATGTTGAATTCGAAAAGTGTTATTCCGCGCGTCTATCTCTGAATGATATGGAAGGGAACGCCTCTCCCACGTGGGTGCCACGTGTGCGCTTCCACTCTCCGCGCGCGCGCTCCCACTTCGATTCGCACGCGCGCGCGATCTTTCGCGCGCGATTCCCAAAACGTGTCCCGTCCAATCGTTCGTTCGTCCGATTTCTCTTTCTCCTCAATCCCTCACGTGATTTCGCGCCCTGTCGTCGTCACGAGAGAACGCGAGAGATCTGTCCTTCTTCGTTCTTTTTCTCAAACAAAATGCATTTGAATGAAGGGGTTGTTTTTGGAAACTATTTCTCTATGACAACTGCTTCGTAAGAGTTGTTTTCTTTAGAAAAGTTGTTTTGTTTATGTTGCTTATGTTTTTTAAGATCTTTAAATGTGCATTTGCGAACTGTTAAATTATAGCAAAGCTGCTAAATTTCAGCGAGAGGGGTTAATGAATATATCATAGAAGGAAAAAGGGATTTTTAGTGCTTTTAAGTTTTTCATACGTGTATTTAAAATTTTAGATGATTTTGTTCGCAATTAAGCTAAAAAGTTTTAATGAATCCATTTTCGTCGCACAATAAAATCGAACGATATTTATAAATGTGTCTCATTGAGAATTTTTTAATAGATTTTTTCCCCGTGTTTTACTATAATTTTGATATTATGCATCTCAAAATCTCAGAAATTAAAAGAAAAGATTCCATCTTAATTACATTTGTTCAATGTAATTGGAAAATTAACTTGTTTTTTTTTTTTCCCAAGCTTGCAGATATTGTTTCCTCTTTAAAAAGAGCGTCATCTGAGTACATTATTTGTTGAACCAAAGATATTATGCGATAGATCGCGGCTTTTATCATAAGTGATCTCTGGCACGGCGAATTTTTTCGTCGCGCTCAAAATCTTCGTAAGTTCGTAAAAACGTATTGTCACATATACGCTTTTCGCAAAATACTGTTCGTCACTTTTTAACGAGAGTATTTAATTAAATTTTACAATGTTGTCAGACAAAGTCACTCCTAACACAAGCTGACGGAAATTTAATCTCTTTTCAGAATTTCATTTATTTTGTCAGCTAATTATAATCTCGTTTGTAGCTGCATAATAATAATATAACACGAGAGAGATGTAACTTTCCTGTATTCAGCTTCTTAGCTCAAAACTATTCTAAACACACCGCGCGCTAAGACGAAACTATTCTAAACACATCGTCAAAGCGATATCGAATATCCGGTTTTTTTTTTTTTTTTTTTTTTTTTTTTTTTTTTTTTTTTTTTTTTTTTTTTTTTTTTTTTTTTTTTTTTTTATAGTAGAAATTCCGCGAACAGTTTTGCGGCGTGGAGCGGTAATCGGTAATTCAAGGAATCTCGCGCGTTCGCGTATCGATCGCACGATCGATAATAAGAACGCGCAAGGATGAGAATTATAAGGCGAGCAGCGAGACAACAACACGTGTGTAAAACAAGCGTGTAGATACGCAACGTGTGTTAAATGATTGTTTACATGTGTTTCAATATATTTACATTACATGTGCGATGAGACTCACACGACGAGGACGACGACAACGATGAGGACGAATAAACGTTGACGACGTTGATCAGAGCCCGGATGTTTTTCTTTTTTTTTTCTTTTTTTTTTTTTATTTTAATTGAAGTGCGCGAGGCACTACAGTACAGACAGACTTATAGGATCTTCGAGAATGTATGAAAAATGACTCGAGTGACTTGTGAGAAGGAAATCTTTGAATATATATACGCAGTAAAAATGAACGGGGGATAAAGGAAATAGACGCGGGGAGGGAGGGAAGGTTGTTGACGCGCGGACGACTAACCTGCTAGTCGTAAGGCCGACATTCTCTGAAACTCGGGCTCCTGCAACCACTTCCACATTCGGCGAAAGGTCTCGCGACCGCTCTTGAGTTTTGACCAGGGCTTTGGGTTGCGCAGCAAGTCGCTCAGGGTACCCTGGCTCCGACACAGTACGCGTTGAGCGAAGATCGCCTGCGGTATGCTGTATCTCTTGAGCTCGGCGCTGATCCGTTGCGCGAGCTCTTTCGTGTTGATCTCTTCCACTTCGCCGCTATTCACCGGTACCTGCACTGTCTTCATCACCACCGACGTGTGCTGCACATGCGATATCGTCTGTTGCTGCGTCATCGTCTGTTGCTGCTGCTGTTGTTGTTGCTGCTGCTGCTGCTGCTGTTGCTGCTGTTGTTGTTGCTGCTGCTGCTGCTGCTGTAACTGCGTCTGCATCGTCGGAGGCGGCGAGGCCGCGCTCGGTACCGAGTGCGTGCCGGGCGGTGAATGATGCGATGGCGCGAAACTCGCCGTGGCCGTAACGGCTGGCGGCGAGGACGGGCTGAGCGCTGCCGGGCTCTGTTGTAAACGCGGCAGAAACGCAGGATCGTAATGCGGACTCGCGGACGACTTGTGCGGCGAATTAAGGCCGCTCTGACTGTACGCACTCTGAGGCGAGAGCGGGCTCGGTTGCAGCCCGGCGCCAGGCGACGGATAGTTGTGTGGTGGCGACATACCCATCGAGGGCAACTTATCGTACGCGTACGGCGAGCCACCCATACCGAGGCCGATGTTACCCAGGCCGTTGTTCTGCATTACGGCGAAGCTACCGGTGACACCGCCGGCCGCGGCCGCCGCTGCCGCGTGGCCTCCGTAAACGAACTTATCGCTCATCGTCGAGATCGGCGGCAGCGGCTGCAGCGGCGTCAGCGTGGCGTAAGACGAGCCCGGACTAAAGCCAGGCGGCGACATCCTCTCGGCCACCGAAGTCAGCGTCTGATAAGTCGGCTCAGGCTGCATCGCCCTGAAGTCCGTCGCGTCGATCATGCTCGCGACCGACACGCTGATCCCGGACGTAGGCGATAGCTTGCCCGGACTGAGGAGTTCCGAGTCGTCGGCGTCGCGCGAGTCCACGTCCACGTCCTGAGGCGGCACGATCACCGACAGGGACTCCCGCGCGCTCTGCCTGCCACCGCCGCCACCACTACCACTACCACCACTGCCACTACCACCGCCGCCACTGCCGCCGCCGTTGCCACCTGTGTTGCCGTTGCTGTTGTTGCCGCCGACGACGGCACGTCCGCTGTCGCTGTCGCCGTTGCTGCCGCTACCGCCGGCACTGCCGCCGCCGCCACCACTATCACCGCCGCCACCACTACCGCCGGCACCACCGACCGACGGTGGATCCTGGGACGACGACAGGTCCTCCGCGGCGGCGAGGTCTCGCTCCTCCTTGACGCCGAGCGCGCCAGCCGCGAGCAGTTCCAGCGGTAGGCTCGCGCACGCGATGTCGGGGCTTTGAGAGGCCGACGAAGACATACCCTCGACGCTACCTCCTCCGTTCCCACCACCACTACCGCCGTTACCGCCTGCGCCGTTTCTACCGCCCCCCGCTTCGTGCACGACGACCTCGTGCTGATGCTGTTGATGATGGTGGTGATGGTGGTGGTGGCCGTGATGGTGATGATGATGGTGTTGGTGGTTGTGATGTCTACCCCCACCAACCACGCTACCCCTACCGCCTGCTCCTCCTGCGCCTCCGCCGCCACAGTTCCCATTCGAGCCACCCCCACCGGCCCGGCCATGCGTAGACACCGCCGCCGGGGAATCGACCGAGTCCAGTAATTGCTCGCTATGCGATTGATGATCGCCTATGTCCCCTATACCTTCCATTTACGCACATCTAGTTCGGTAGTGGGCGCACTGCCACTCGCTCCTTGCCACAACTACCGCACACTACACCACCGCACCCTGTGCGCTCCTTCAATACTGCTTTTCTTCCTTTCGTTTCAAGTAATCCGCTCTGTTCGCGCGAATTACGCGTATTATTTCTCAGGGGAGGATGCAATAATCCTCTACCCTGCGGATCACTGATCTCTCGTCGTCACTGATTGCAACCGCACGACCGCGACGACAACGTGCCTACCGGTGAGCACCTCGCAAGTACAGCGCGAACGACGGCGAGCCGATCGCACGATGACGACGACGACGACGACGACGACGACGACGACGTTACCGATTCTGATGACGTCGGCATAAGGAGCACCCGGTGGCAACGCAACGACCACCGTGCGCCCATGACACCGCGAGTGCGAGTGCGGAGCGAGTGAGAGAGCGCACGCTCTCTGCGCTCGCGCGCCCGAGTGACCGAGCGCACCGGCACCGGTTTCTCTCCCCCGGTCGTTGCGGCGATGAGAACGGGAAAGAATGGGAGAGAAAGAGAAAGAGAGAGAAAGATAGGCTGGCTGGCACGCGGGATAGAGAGGCGGCGAGAAGAGGGTTGTTCGCACTTTCTGTCTCTGTCGTGAGGCTCTTCCGCTCCGCCCCGTTTCCCTCTTGAGTCACGCTACCGGCACCACCGGCTGCGGTTCGTCCTCCTACTCTGTTACACTACTATCACACTACTATTACTACTACTACTACTATTACTTTTCTACGCTCTCTTTGTGCGTACACGTCTTCGTGTCGCGTGCCACGAGTTTCTCTCCTGGTCCAGGTGCGATCGTCCGTTCGGAGGGGTGCAGTTATAGGGTATAGTCGCTCGCACACCATCAATTATCACCACTACTATCGTTCACTAGCACTGTACCAGCACATCGCCGTCGGAGACGTTTATCGTTTACCTCGCGCGTACCTGCGCAGTGGTACCGTTCGCGCGTTCTCACCCCACGTGAAGCATTTCCGTTGCTCCCTTCAGAACAGCCTTGTTTTCTTCGCGCTCTCGAAGTTCTCACACTATCCGCACGCGACTTCCGCGACTTTGACAACAGTCAGAAGTTGGCCGTTGACGATGCGCGAGATGTCTCGATAATGTCGCGATAGTCTTCTTGGTTTTTTGTCTTTTTTTTTTTTCTGTGACTTGATGCGATTCGATAAGGTTATCTGAACGAGAACGCACTTCGCGTGGAGGTTAAGTGTCCTCGGCTGCGCCACCACCATCAACAATTCGCTACTAAGGGTGTGTGGGTGACACGGATGTCCCGCTTGTCGCTACCATCACCACCACCTCCAACGCCGCTGCCGCTGACGCCGCCGCCGTTGCTGGCGTCAGTCAGCTTTCTATCGATTTTCCGATACCTCGTGACCAACGTAGCTCGATGCGCGCGACCGATACTTTGAGCATAAACATCGACTCCGCGTCACCTCACCGCTCGAGCCACCTCGTCCCTCGACCTCGACCCGTCGATGATGTGCCAGCGATTGAGGCTGCTCTTAATTCGATTCGATTTGTTTCGATTAACGATCGTCACCTGTTCGCCCGGAGACACCTTTCTCTTTCTAAAGAAACTGCCCTTTCGAAGAGGGAACTTGATATATTTGTAAAAAATTTCTCTTCCAAGTCGAGCAATCTAATGCGAATCTAATCTCTTGCGATTCTCTTCGATCTTATCCGCAAATCGACTTTCAAGCGGGTCTTCAAGTTCACGGCAAACTTGTTTTTTTTTTTTGTTTTTTTTTAATACGCGATCGACTTAATATTTTGCAGTAAGTTATTTCATCGCGGTAAGTTATTTTTCATCGAAGAGTTCGCGCAAAGTTAATGAGCATATACACCTTCCGGCTTTTTTTCTTTACGAACTGACCGAAAGATTCAGCGGGAAGCGACCGGCGGTCGATCACTAAATCGATGCTTATCGGACAGTCCGATGTCGCTCGCGATCTTCATGTTCGGTGCGTTTGAATTTGTCTTTCACCGAATCTCGTTGACCCTTTTATCTTCGGGATCGAAAGGTCGATACGCTGATAAGCCGCGCGTCATCGTCCATGACACACGCGGGGAGAGAGAGAGAAAGCTCCGCTCTTCAAGATGTCCTCCTCGAACGATCCGCGAAAACGATAACTCGATCAGACGACACCGACGACGGAATTCGCGCACACGCACACAGACATTCACATTCGCAGAGCGCCAGGCAGGGTAGAAGCAGAGAGAAGAAGAGGGGTCGCCAACGATTGGTCGCGGCTGGCGTCGATACAGAGATCAATGGCCGCCCGCTTCGTATAGCCGCAAGTGCAAAAGAGAGGGAGTGAGAGGACGACAACGACGAACGGCGTCGAATCGACACTGTCAGCCTCTTCGGGCCACGCGCTTTCGATCGATCAGCTCGCGCGCGGAGTCGAAGCCGCTCGATGGCGCACGATCTCTCTGGGCAAAGAGAGGCAATCCTCGCGTGCTACGGTTCTCGGGGTGGTGAACGACGGGGTTCTTCCGCGAACGATCCTCCACTTCCTGTCCGCGCGACTCGCCAGCTCGCGTGCGCAAGCTTGAAAGCGCGCCGCGACGCCTCGCGCAATGCTCTTTATCCTTCTCTTCCCCGTGTGTTCTTCTTCCGTTTTTTCTCTCTTCTCACTCCCGCTGAAGCTGTTTTCGGCGTCGTCGTCTTCGTCGAAAAATTGTCGCCGAAAAAAATTCCGTCTCGTTCGCGGTTCTTCTCGCGGCCGAGAGAGCGACTTCTACCCCCCCACGTAGGCCCTCCTTCGTCTTCTTTCGCCTATTTTTCCGGAGGGGGAGTTTTGTTTTGCGGAAAACGCACCACGGCAAAGAGATATCGGGAACTCGGGTTCGAGAAACGTGCCGGTGCTCTGTTGGGACACACAAGCGGAGAGAAAACAAGCGCGTCTCGCGCTCACACGAAGTTGTGCGGAGTTGCGCAAATCGCGAATGCTACGCTACGCGAGAGAGCCTCCGGCAGGAGGGTTGTTGCCGCGCTCTCGCTCTCGCTCTCTCGAAAGGGGGATACGAGAGACGGGGGGGAACGTCGTAGTTGACGGAGCTGAAGAGCGTGTGCACGAAGGGGGTGCGAGAAAGAGAAAGAGAGAAAGAGAGAGAGAGAGAGAAAGAGAGAGAGAGCACCCGGCGACGGGGAGGAGGGAGAGGGGCGGGGATCTCGCCACGGGGATCTGTAACGAACTCGATACGCCGGGGTTGCGGAGAGGAGAGGGACGCGGGACGATTCCAAGGGGAAAGAGGGGAACGAAGAGGGGTGAGAAAAGGACGGGCGGAGCGGGAATGGGGGAGACGAACGAGTAAGGGGTGGCCCAGGGACTACTCGACCGCGTCCGGCACCCCGAACGACGGGGAGAGAGACTTTTAATTAGACAAACCTCTTCCACGCGAATATGGCTTCGCGCCTGTTTTCCTTTCCCGACGACGACGTTCGTTCTATCTCACTGCCTTTCTTCGATGCGGTTTTTGATCGATAACGGAGTTCGATGTCCCGATGTTTTGATTTTTTCTTTTTTTTTTTTTTTTATCGAGCGGTGCGGAATGATTATCGATTCGTTTCCAACGCGTTTGATATCATCGTCGTTGTTACCGTGGTATCGACTCGGCGATTGATTGGCGTGCTTATTACGCCGCTGTTTTTTTTTTTTTTTTTTTTTTTT
>QVOA01004124.1:0-19460 GCA_014825685.1 Pseudomyrmex cubaensis | reverse complement strand
AATCACGTGTAAAAATTTACACGTGTATACGTATATATATATGTGTATGCATATATCTATACAAAGCATATCCTGCACAACATCCTGCAAAATGGCTCTTATGACCATATTCTTATTTTCTTATTAGACTTCAGAGCCTGAAGATTCTTTATTAAATGTTTATAAAAAGTATATAATGTTTATAAAAATTATATAATTTTATTGTTTATAAAAACTGTTTATAAAAACTATATAATTTTATTTAACGACTTTATCTGAACTGTTTAAATTAATATAAAACACAGTCTTAACAACAAACATAAATACTCTTTCTTTTCGTTCTAGCTTTTGTCTATCTTGATTTTTTTTTCATCGCCTTTTTCTCTCTCCGTTAGCGCATTCTACGAGTTGCGAATATCGGAGAATCATCAATAGCGAAAGAAGCTAGTGGGCTTGCTCATAAAAAAAAGAAAAAGAAGTGGAAATAGATGCTCGAAATTATTGGACTCTCACTGTATGTTGTTTAAATATTTTGCATGTGATATAAATTATTCTCAACGACGTGCATATAAAACGTGACGTTACCGCCGCTTACTCCCGCGGTATTACATCGTCGGCGGTTAAGATCGCGATCTGCGAAGGGCAGAATATAATCTGGTATCAGCTACGAATTAATTCCGGCAGCCGAGGGTCCGTAAAATAGAAATTTACGATGGCGCGCGCGAGGCAATGCCATTTTTCAGTGTCAGCCTCGCGGCAGGTACGTTAATTTAATCGGCCGTGTGCGAACTCTGTTCGCCGTCTTGTATATGTGTGTGTGTGTGTGTGTTTGCAACCCGAAATGTCAGAGTCCACCACACGTTCCGACATAATCTGTCCTTCGAGTGCCGACGCAAGCAAGAAGCCGATCGAAGGTATTCGCCGCGCGAGATCGCCGATTACGCCGGCACGCGATAGCTTTTCACGACGACGACGACGGTTCCTTCGGTAGGTCGGGGGTTGAAGGTCTCCCGCTATACCGTAGGTCCGCAACGTGCAACTTTGACCTCCATATTTAAGCGGACAGACTCGCGCGTCACTCAGACGACGAGTTCTGATACACGCGCGCGTGTTTGATCGCGGGGGAAAAAAACATTTTCGCTGGTGTGGCAAAAAAATTAGTTGCTGGCCAGCAAGAAAACCTTCGCCGAGCAATTATTGAGATTTTTGTTTTGCACCAACAACAAACGTTTTGTTGATGAAATAAAAAATTCAATAGACTCAACAATTTTTCTTGCTGGTCATATAAATAGCGAAACTTTGTTTTTCGCGTACGGTATTTTAACTCTAATCCTGTAAACTCTCGGACATTAATGTCCGAGCGACATTCTTGAAAATGCGAAAATCTTTTAATTATTTAGCGGGAGAATTTTACAAAAATAAAAAATATATCGCAACTAATGTCACTTCCTTTTTCCTAAAATTTTTGCAACGTTTGAACCAATGAAAAAATCGCGTCAGACATAAATGTCCACAGGTTAACAGGATTAAAATTGCGTCCTATTTCTTGCAGGGATTCCACCGATGAACATTGTAGTCGCACGGCTCTAATATAAATCGATGAGGTGGCGAGAGTTTTGTTGAATTAAATTCACAAACAGCGTCTTCGCACCGCGCGTGTGTGTGACACAGTTATCTTGTAACCTGTCAATTTTTACTCAAGTTTCACAGCGAATATGTTGTGGTATAATATCGTTGACACAGTTCTCTTTCGCGATATCCACGAAGGAATTCCGGGTAGAAGCGATTCCGGATTCGCATTCTCTGTATAAATAAACTCGATCGTCATAAACTTCGTTTCTCGTTTCCTTGGGCTTTCGTGCCGCAACGTCGTTAAAACTGCATTCTCACGGCTAATCCTCGCGGATTGGTCGCCGCCACCGCGGTGGTGGCCTCACTCACGTACCGCTGGCGGCATCGCGCGAGCGATCTGGCCGCATTGGGACTTACCTTAATCGTTCGCGGAACGAAAATCGATTTCCTAGCCGGGCGCCGTAATTAAGCCTCGGACGAATCCCTCATGCGAGAGAGAACGATAGGTAACTTCGCCTCGGTTTTTCTCTGGAAGGCTTTGATAAAAGCGCCGCGGCGCGGTTGTTCGCCGCGCGGAGAGAGAGTTATCGATATTTTCGTTATCAATTCTTTTTTATTAGCAGCCAGCTAGTTGGAAATACGAAGGAATGCGATCGCTTTTCAACCCCCGCAACATCGCTTTGAGTAATAAAGAGAGAGAGAGATATATATATTGACAATATTGGAATGTGCGAAACATATGTGAAAAGCTATTCGATTTCGACATTGACAGATTCGCCGCTGAATTGCCGCTTTGAGTTGCGGGGATAATTGTGTTTTGTATCCGCGATAGAAAAACGATACGCATCCGGTAACAATCTCGACAACAACCGCTTGATTAATATTTTAAATAATGCGCGTGATTTGATAAATAATATCAAAATATATGCGCAAATCGCTCGAATGTAATCTTTACTTTCTCCCCCATTTCATACGATGTTTAGCTATACGCGTGATCGCGGCTAATTTATTTGCGACGCGCGAGCGATCGTTTTCACAAAGAGGGCCGTCGCAAACAAATGACAAATGAACAAAAATCCGAAAAAAAAAACTCCAACGCAAACCAAGCCAATCAACTCGTTGGTTATCGCGCGTCCGTATTTATAACGCGCGATTTGTCTCGAACGGTAACTCGACACACACATGTGCGCGCGTGTAAAACCTACTAACCGAAACCGCGGTGTTGAAACATGATTCGCGTATGTACGTACGACATATTTTTTTCGGCGCTTCTCGGAGATAAAAAAAAAAAGAGAGAGAGAGAGAGAAGAAAAATCGGTGGCGAAAGGTGCGATTTGGCGAAATTTATTTAACGCGCGGCGCGCCAACGACGTGAACAATCGATTTCTGTAAAATTTTTAATTTACATACATATATGCGCGTGTATGTGTGTGTGTAAATCGTTGCTTGCGGTGTCTATCGCATTTACACTTTACAACCGTGAACGCCGTGTAATTGAAACCGCCGCTCTACATAACCGAGTCGCTCCGCCAGGTGTAATTAAAGCGGCTCCCTTGTAACCATCCACGGCGACAGCCGATCTCCTGTAGCTGACACTTCGGACGACGCGCAATGGCACGAGATAAATTAAAAACGATCGCGAACGTCTCTCTTTCTCTCTGGACATCAACCGGTGCGATGTGTACTTCCATGATTTCCGCTCCGATATCTCTTTCTCTCTCTCTCTCTCTCGGATGTTGCGAAATTCCGCGTTCAAAAAAAAAAAACAAAAAAAAAAAAATTCCCTCATTTCGCTTATTGTCCGTCCGGTGTTGCGTCTGTCGGTGCAGCAATTGGTTTATTTTCGCGCGCCGCGGCACGAACCCCCGAGAGCGTCGCAACGACGCGGAATGTCGGGTGATGCCGCGCGTGTTTCAGCGCGACGACAGCAGCCGCGCACATTCATCACCATCGACGCTCCACGGACGGCGCTCAATTTTTCCTTTGTTCACCCTTTATGAACCCTGCACTTTTTTATACCGTGACGAATAGCGGTCATCGATTCCCTCCCCCGCTCTTTCCCATCCCCCTCTTCTGTTTCCCTTCTTTATCCCCGCGCGCGTGTCCATACGTAAGCTGGTAATCCGATTACATCGCTTTGCGCTATCCACCCTCTCTTATAAACGCGTGCTATAATGTGAGCGTAAAAAAAAAAAAAAAAAAAAAAAAAAAAAAAAAAAAAAAAAAAAAATCGCGAATATCGCTCTCGCTCTCTCTCACGTTGTAATAAGATAATCGCGCAAGAGTGGCTGGTATTACGTGGATATATTACACAGCCAATTTTAGCATCGACTATTGATCCAGGCGGTTGCGCGAAAGAGGAAAAACTGATTTAGGGGTAAAAATATCCCCCGAGGTCTCCGACGTCTCTCTCTCTCTCTCGCTCTCGCTTCTGGGCCGCTGGTGTATATATCGACGCCGAGGCTCTTCATTCAGTCAGGTCACCGTTCACAGCCTAACGCTCGACGTAGTAGCTGCGACGTCCTAGCTGCGTCGTTAAAACGCCCGTGTAAATTGTCAGTCATTCACTTTATTTGTCCAGCAATTTATTAGGAAGTGGAATTAAATTGTCATTTGTATTTAATTACGGTATAGCAATATTTATATTTAATTACGTTGCAAAATAATTTAATTTCTCTTTAATCGCGTAAAAAAAAGAGAGAGAGAGAGAGAAAGAGCGCGACGCGATCGAAAGCCGCCGGAAATAATGTATAAGTTCTCAAGGCTAATGCACATGCGCGTGTATAAATAATTAATAAATTTCGATCCCTTTCAATTGTGCAATTTATGCACAAATATGAATAATGATGACTGCATGTAGATATGTTTATTTTACAAGTTATAACAAATATAATATATTCAACGACCGTTTGAGAGAGAGAGAAAGAAGAGCCGCCGTATACACACGTGTGTGTTCACATAAACGCGTTATTATCGCAACGTTATCCGGTGACACAGACAACAATCTCTCTCTTCTCTCCCCGGTGTAATTCAAAGTTCGTGTGTTTTATCAGAGAGAAGCGGCGCGCGTAGTACGTACCTAATATTTGCATTCGTATAAGCGCGAACGCGGCCCTTCATGCGTTTTATTAAAATGTTTTAAAATAATAAATGCCACATATCGTTTATCTCAATCGCAGTTGCCTCATTTGCATCAGGTTTATCATACGCCGATGTGTTGAATATTATATTTGCTCTTCCCCCGTCATTAAAGGGTCGTTACGTAATGATGCCGCCGCATGCGTCAAACACGTATCTCTAAAAATAATTTCGACGTTTAAAGAAACGTTTACACGTGCGTTTTAAATGTATTTTGGAACAAAAAAAAACCAAGTACCGTGTGTGTGGAAAAATTTGCTTCGAATTTTTCTTCACGACCCGCAAATTGCACGTGTTCGCAAATGCAGTATACGCGCGCAGTTCGGAAATGCGGTGTATCTCTCTACTCGATAACTCTCCTCCTGGAATATCATAATTTTGCGAGAACGTCTCTTATCCCTCTCCCTTTCTTTTGTATCGAGTTTTCCCGAGGATCTTCGACATCTCGAAGTGGCGCGACGACGAGAGAGCTAAAATTGCGTCTCGCGAGCTGGCTCATCTTTCGAGTGCGGTATCAATCCCGCCGAATTCTCTCTCCGCTTACTGCACACGCGGAGTGCCGAACCCCGAAGAGTGGAGTGCACTCGGGAAACTCGGCTGGCGGGCGCGAGGAGTCGCGTCGAGAAAACCACAGACGCGACTCGAATATAATATTTCAACTCGCGCGCGCGCGCGCGCCACTCGGCGCATCCGAGGTGACTCTCTCGCGAGGGAAGAGAGAAAAAGAGAGAGAGAGAAATCCCTCCCACGCGATGGCCGTATTATTTTGAAAGTTACGAGGCGGTTCTTACACTTCACGTCGTTCCGGGATTGCCCGGGTGATCCCCGGGACGGCACCGCTCTAATTCGGTCTTAATGACCCTTTAAGCGGAATTTAAACGCGTCCGCGTAGCCGACGTAACTCAGACAACCCCCTGTCGTCGACTCATAGCGTTACCCGCTACGACGATCGTCCCTTAAAACTGAAGCACCCTCCCAAGTACGTCAAATACGTTCCAAAGTTGTTCTCTTCCTCGCGCGTGTGGGGAGAGAGAGAGAGAGAGCGACGTAGCCGATATATAACGTTTCATTTTTGTTCCTCCTGACGCTAACCCAGTTTGGCGACATGTGTGCGACTTGAATTTAAAACACGCGCAATGTACATATTGTTACGCTTTCGGATTGACCGCGATTTTTTTTTACTTTTGATCAATCTATTAAACTCGAATGTTCAAACAAATCAGAGCTTGGTCGAAGCTCTGATTTCTGTTTGAATCTGCCGCATCAACAACGCGCCCGCTCTTCTGGTCGAGCAGAGTTGCTCCTCCCGTCCACATCGATCGAACTGTTCATTTCTTTCTATTGGGAGGGTGTCGACGCATTCCGCAACAATATGCTTCTTGCGCAAATCTCTTTTATCAAAAATATTAAACTCAATGTATTCTCCAGCCGACTCGTTCGTCGCTTGCGCGCGTCACCTGTACGATTTAGAAAGCTTATAGGTGACGCGGCGTTCTCATTAAAGTGACGACGACGTTGCCTCGAGGATTATCGGAAGAGAACGCTTCCCGCACGCACGCACGCACGCACACCCTCTTTTCTGCTTTCCTTTGCACCGCCGCCGTCAACGCTCGTTGCCGCCGCTGCACTCACATTGGCCTACTTATCCCGGTATTATGCAAGCTAGGTCGGTTCGAGAGACAGTAGGTACACGGTTAAGTAAGTTTGCGAGTCGCCTGCTTTAGGCAGCTCACCGCTTAAACACGACTAAACCCCCGTGTTTCTCATAGTTTGCGCGGGGGGGGGGGGGGAAGGGGTAGGAGAAATTTTCTGGCGAACTCCGCGTTGGTGCACAACCTGAAACTCTCGATTGAACAATGCGATGCGCCTCGCGCACACTCGCGCCGTACGAAATATCTAAAAGGTAAAATATTAACGCGCGAGAGAATCAAAATCGGTAGAATCGGTCATTCGAGCGGATGAGTTTTTTTCTTACCGACACGGCGGCGGCGGCGGCGGCGGCTCCTCGCATTCTCGCCGCTCTTCTTCCGGCAGGACCGCCATAAATTATTCAGAGATACGTAAGCAAGGAAAGTAATTCGCCGTATCAACTCGCGATTAATTAGCATCCCTCGGCGCTATTTAGCGTCGCCGCGGAGCGATGAATATTCATTCGGCGACAAAAACAGAACCCGGGGAGTTCTGTTCGGCTATTTCCCCGGGACCGTCTCTCGGAGTATTTAAATCCCATTAAAATCGTCGCGCGTCAAACTCAAGCGTGTAAGTTATTTAGTAGGGAAACCTCGCGCGCATTTCCTGCGCCAAGTGCGCGATTTAAGTGCGCCGCAGCGGCGCAAAGATCGGGAACTTGTTTCGCTTCCGACAGATTTCTTTTCCGACGTTCGGACGGCTGTCGCGTGTCCGGTGCGGCATTCTCGTTAAGTTTCTTGCAGAGACAATCGTCGTTTCGCAGTACATTCCACTTCACGTTTGTCTTTCTCCGCCGGAACACGCGGGACGCGATGCGGCACGCTAATAATTCAACAATCAACGAAATACCGAGGAGAGTTCCGCCGCCGCGATGTTTAATCCGGGGACCGGGACACTTTAACGATTTTCGCCCGGCACGCAACGAGTGTAATTCAACGTCCGAATCTAAAGCTAAAACGTCGGCCTTTATTATGCAGATTGCAGCCAAATGAAATTACTAGTCATGCGGCGCGCGTGTGGGGAAACGAGCCGATGTTTTAAATGACGGTGATCGATAGTGACGTCGCGCGAGTTACGTGAAAAAGGTGGAAAGTGCGCAGCGCGATAGACCGCTTGTGAAAAAAAAAACAAACAAAAAACAAAACAAAAATCGCTGCAAAACCGATTAGAAAGCATCGATCGGAGGGGGAATTTATAAATACCGGCGAGTCATGAATGGCAATAACGACCGCTCCTCGGGGAGACTCTCCAGGAAGAAGAAGAAGAAGAAGGAAAGGGAAAATGTGGCGCAAGCAGAGCGAGAATCCTTCAAATTGTATTCACGGCTTCCGTGAATGGCTACGGAACTTGATCTCGCTTATAGTCAGCGAACCGCGAGCTGATCCGCTGACCTACCCCATCCCCGCAAACCGTTATATTGGTTTTCACGGCGCGAAAGAAAGTAAATTCCCACCCCCCGTCCCCCTTTTCCTCATCCTAAATCCTTCTTCCTCCGCGAAGTCGCTGGCGCCCCGCGCCGCGGTTATTGCCCGACATTCGCGCGCTCTCTCTCTCTCCCTCTTTCTTTCTCCCCGGGCGAGTAAGGCGAAGGCGAGAGACGAGACAAGCGAAACGACTAAGTGCACTTCTCTCCGGCACGTTCGATTCAATTGCATCCTCGGGTTGCTGACCGACTCAATAGAGAGGCTTTCCTCCCCGTTTCTCTCGCCGGGGTTTCTCTCCGAAGTCCGTCGTCGTCTCCGGTCGTTCCTTTCCTCCGCTCGCTCGCTCGCTCACTCACCTTTCCGCCTCGGTTCCCACGTTAGTCCCTTGTACCGAAAAGAAAAGCGATCGCGCCGGGCGAAAATACAGCGCGGTTTCTCGGCTTTCCCAACTTCTCGCCCCGTTCGCGTAAATCGCGGCTTTAATGCGCCCGTGGCGCCGTTACTTCTCGGAATATTCTCGTCTCTTGCCGAGCCGAGGGCTTACAAAACGCTCTAAAGTACGAGGGGCTCTTCCCTATATTACGAACTTCTAATCGCGTCCGGGTTTATGCGGGAATAATGCATACGCAAACTTCAAGATTGTATTCTTACTTAACATTCCGACGTGTTCGATATTAAAAAAAAACAAAAAAAAAAAAAAACAACGCGTTGAATATTTTAAGTCTTGAATATATTTCATCTTTTTGTTTTCCCTCAAAAATATGTAAAATATATTACCCAAAAGTAAACCAATTTTAAAACGCGCGAGAGAGAGAGAGAGAAGCGTCATTTATTGCGCGCTCGGGAATAAAATCCTCTTAGAGCACATTATACACGTTGCGTTCAATAATTAATTACAAGAGAAAAAAGAAATCAAAATAATAACATTGTAAAAAAAACTAAAATAAAATAAAATTCAAGAAAGAAATATAAAGAAAAAATACAATAAGAAGGAGAGAGAAGATGAAAATAATTATATTCTCCGTCTGACAAAACACGAAACAATGTTCAAAGAACATTGCATTGTCAAAGAAACACGAAACTCCCGACCATTCTCATTCTCTAAAGTTTCAATCAATAGCCCAGCTCTCCGGCCTCTTCAAGTGCCCGGCGTTTCCTTCAACAGTCCCGGGAGTACTTTCGAGCATCTCTCGCGTCAAAGGATCGCCGCGAAATCGCCGATCGCAGACAACGACCGTTCGCTTTATCGGGAATCCTTGGAATGCGGCGACCCTCTTCCCTTCCCCTCCCCCCTCCCTCCCCGGGCGAGTCTCTCCCAGGCTTCCGGAAAACCGCGGAAATTTCAATCGTTTCCGGATCCTTGGCCTTCCTCGTCGCTGTTGTTTCCCCCGACATAGTTGCGCGCGTTCCTCCTCGTTTCCCTTCCTCGTTCTATCGCGCACAATGTGTTTAACCCACGGGCTCACGAGTTAAAGGTCGCCTCGCGTCTCTCCCCGAGAGGAGGAGGCGCGAATCGGTATGCTGCGTTTCCACCTGCAGTTTTGCGGTCGGCGAGGTGGCGGCGCAGTTGCAACCTGCGGCCGGTCGTGCGGCCGGTCGTGCGGCTCGTCGGTCGGCGACGCGTTTTGCGGCAGTAGCGGTCGTTATGCCATAATGCGAATCGTCGCCGAATTCCCTCTCCCCTCGACAAATACCTCGGGGGTTTACGATATACCGCGTGCGCGCGCGCGCACACACATACCGCAAATATTGCCGCGCCACTGCCTTTTCATAAAATCCACCGCGACGACAACGCGCGAATAAATGTACTTCGCTGGAAAAATTCACACGACGAGAATGTTAATATATCGCGATATAAACGCAAAGTTTCGCGCAAATAAACGCGCGATCGTCGTGAAATTGCGGGACTTTGATGCGCGATTCGTCCTCGAAAAGAAGTCGGTAATAACAAAAAGAAAAAAAGAAAAGGAGAAAAAAACCAAACAAATAATCCTCCTCATTTGCCCCCGTGCGGTAAGCAGGGCGGAAGCGCAGCTGCAGCTCTCCAGGGGGGGATGGAAAAGCCTGTAGTGCTGCCGCGCGGGTAAACCACGCGTTTTGCGGCAGTTATGCCGCAGCGCAAATCGGCCTAGTAAGTGCTTTGAGTTTACGGTGCAATGGCGTACCATAAATTGATCAGTGTGATAACCGAGCTTGAAAGCAAATGGGATCCATCGCGGGAATGAAAGTATATCGCGCAATATATTCAGTCTGCCACACACGCGCGCGCGCGCGCATGTATATGTGTTGAATTCCTTTTATAAATAGTCTGACGTTTATTTCCGATGCATTGGGATTTTCAATGAAAGTATCTTTACGGATCATACGATTTGTATAACTATACAAGTTTAAATAATTTATTACAAAATATAACTGGAAAGAGAGAGAGAATATGATAAAATATATTTTACTATTCTGTTACGTTATTTATTTTACACAATTACATTTTTATTTACGTACTTAACAATGTTCTCTTCCTCTTTTGTTTCGTAAAGAATTACGATATCCAACATTGTCATCGATATTTATCTTCAAGGTATCACAGCGTATATTTCGGAATAACATTTTTTTTGTTTGGTGTGTTTCGGAAAACCCACTCGGAGAGATCGGTGTAACGGAAGTGCGCGTAAAGCAAATTTGTTGTAAAATGCAGAGCGTTGCGTTTAGCTCTGTGTTAGACACACACGATCGATAATCGAGCAAAAAAGCAACTTGTTTGCGTTGCAGCGGCGGCGGCGGCGGCGGCCAGCAAGGCGAGTCCGACGAGTTTTGCGGCCGGACGCAGTAGTACAAATCGATGTTGCTCAGACAAATACTTGGATGTTTATAGTACACGGACACCCGCAAATATTCGCGACAGCTCTTATTCGTGAATGCATAATTATTGCTCTTCCCGCATGCAAAACCCAAAACGCTTTTCTCACAACCGTTTGTCGCGTAGTTTTTTCTTTTCACTCTCTCGCAAACGAAAAAAAAAAAAACAGGCGCGCGCGAATTCATTATTTCGTTTCTCTTTCCAAAAATTCCGTGACCGCGAAATTCATCGCGTTTATATTCGCGCGTCAGACGTTATTTAAAATTATTATCGAGTAATATATAAATAATGCGATTCGGTTCACGAGCCTGCGAGCTGATAACGCGATAAATACGTTTGCCAACTAAATGTTTGAAGATTAAATATATTTGTATATTTGCTTAATTATTATCTTTTATTTGTGCGTATTTTTCGATTGGGCAGCGCGAAGACACGACCGATATTCACGGCAGCGCAATAAAATATCGTCGATTAACACGTTTCCGATAACGAACGAATAAATTTGGGGATATTATCCTTGCTGAAAATTTACAATGCGCGGTGATTAAGAACACGTCCATCCTGCGCGTTGACGATGTTTTATCGAACCCATGTGCGCAATCGTAAATTCGAATAAAAAAAAGAAAAGCTCGCAAAAATTTTTCCCCGACATATATCGGCGGAAAAGCGAGAATTATTTCAACAATAAAACGCGAAATATATACGCATTAACTCTCTCTCTCTCTCTCTCTTCTGGGAGAGGGAAGGGAGGGAGACGCATTCGGAAACACATCAAAGCGAAAATTTCTCGTTCGAATACTCAAATATTACGGCTTCGCCGGCGCTTTTCTTCCCTCTCTCACGGAAGATATTACAGAAATAGGTCCGGCCATCGCGCGCGCGAGGCAAAAGGTTAAGACCATTCCGCGCGATAGTAAAGGCGGTGGAACGTATTTTGTGCCGGAGCGATATGAAATTCCGCGTTGCAATGTGCGGCGCGCTCGCTCGCATGCGAGACGCTCGCATCACGCGACGGAGGTACGTGTGTGTGTGTGTGCGGCAAGTGTGCGGGGTGCACACTTTTATTTCCTTACTCTCGCACCCCCTCCGTTCCCCTCAGCCTCTTCGCCGCCGCCAACAACCCGGAGCGAAAATCGCGCGCGAACCTCGTCGAAAGCTCTTTCGACGGGGTCTCTCCTTCTTTGCTCCCGTCGCTTCGCCCTCGCTCACGTGTGGAATCGCGCACTGTCGTGCGACTAAAGACTCGAGGACTCTTTTCGCGATACGTTGCGCCGCGTTCCACGACCGAAAAATGACGATCGTCGCGTGTATCGCGGCGCTTTTACCCACCGGGTTTCCTCTACCCTTTCTCTCCAATCCCGTACGTAATTTTCTTAAGGTTCGCGAAAGGGGTGGGATAGGCGGGGCACTTTTCTCTCGTTTCGTTCGATATGAACTCCCGAGAAAATCGTTCTTTTATCGCGCACAAGAAAGACGGTCTCCACGCACGTTATTTCTCTCGCTCGCACGCACGCGTCGAAATTATTCACCCGCTCGCGGAAAGACGAGGGAGGGGGGGGGGGCAATCCGAGATCACGAAACAATTGCTCTCGTTATCGGGATCCATTAAGATATGGGGAGGGAGGGGGAGGGGCGCGAGACGAAGAAACGCAATCATTTATAAATATAAAAGCGGCTACTCGCGCGCGCGCGCGCGCGTATTTATTGCCGTTCCGCACGCAATTCCTCACGCCGATGAATTTTTTGATACGTTTTGATAGATAGAATTGACGCGCGCATTGATCGGTCGTGCAATGTTTTTTTTTTTTTTTTAAAGTGCATTAAAATGAACACTCGGCGAAAAACTCACGAGCCCCTTTGAAGCATGACATAAAACACGAGTGGCTTTAATCAAACACACCCTACGCACCGATAGCATAATAAAACAAACACGCAAAAAAAAAAAAAAAAAAAAAAAAAAATGAAAAGTTCTCTTTGTAACATTACCGACGGCGGCGATTTGATAAAACATATAAAACCCTTTAAACGAGAGAGAAAAAAAATTTCTGACGCTGCGCGAAATGTGATGCGATTTATCTGTATCGTTTGTTTAAGTACCTCGTATTGTGCTATCGAGTGAAGCGAATTTCGTGAATTCTGATATCGCGCGCGCGCGCGTGTGCGCGTATCGAATATTTTTATATTGTATATTCCCTTTGTATAAATATCGCCTTTATACAAAAAAGAATCGCCCACTCGCACAGTTTACGTTTAACATTCCCCCGCGCGCGCTGTACAGGCGCGCAACGAACTCGTGTTAGTTTCCAACACCGAGTGCCGTGACGCTGTCTGGATAAACTTGCCCGTTAACTACAATCGAGTTAAGCACCTCGACGCAGCACTAAGGCACGTCGATTTGACTTGCCGAGAGTTATCGACGTCTTCCTACGTCAATTCCAGTCAACGAGCCCGGGGATTTGCATAGAACATGTCGCGCCTTGTTTGCTCGCGGTCGACAGCCCCCGCGTATTGTCCCTTGATCAACGGCGGGTTGTTACTCGCTGTGTTTGCACGCATTTTTCTTTTTATTTGTCTTATATCCTTATTGGGATTACACACATAGTTTTGGATCGCTTCAATATATAAGATTTAACGGGATTACCGTATTGTATGTTCATTGCACCGCAGCGTGTCCCGGGGAGGGGGGAAGCTGCACGTGCTGCAAAATAATAACGCACCAGAAAAATGATCAGCGACGATAATAAGAGCATTGAGATTTGTAATATTAAACAAGAAATAATATTGTACAAGAAAGTAAGCAATATTACAAAATAAGTAAATAAATAAATATTATCGAAGATAGTTTCCTCCATCTCAAATGTCTTTGAATAATATTACGTAAATAAATTTATGTACATAATAATTTATTACATGAGTAAACTTATGTGTAATTTATGTAAATAAATAATATTGCAAAATAAATAAATAAATACTGCAAAAGATAGTTTCTCCCATCTCAAATGTTTTTAAATAATATCGCGCAAACGGATGTGTGAAAATAAATAAATTTATATTGTAATTTATTGCGCAAGTAAACTTGTGTGAGATTTTTACGTGTGCCAATTAAATAAATGACATTACAAAGTAAATAAATAATACAAAAGATGAGGTTTCTTCCATCTCAAACGTCTTTAAACGTCGCGACGAGACAGACAGATGTGAAAACGAAGAAAGAGTTCCGCTTCTCTCTTTTGGCGGAGGCACAATTGAAAGAGAAAAAAAAAAAAAAAAAAAAAGAAAAAAAAGAGAAAAAGAAAAAAAGATAGACGGCATCAGCACACCGCAAAGCTTACAGGACTTCCCCCGAGACGGCCTTAATACCGATACAGGAAGCTTCATTGAGGGTATTTCGAACATTCATTTGCATAAGGCGGATTCCCCACCCCCTCCCTCCTTCACTTTTCTATTGCCACTTCTGCCTATCCCGGAACTGCTCTCTGAGCGTCTACCACGCCGGTTTTCCATTCGGGGACTACCTGAAAAGCACTTCCACTTTCTTTGCGCCCTCGGCTCAGCCGCGCGTACTCCTCGCGCGTTGTTTCGCTTTTACGCGTTCTTCTGTCCCTCTTCATTGCACACCTTTCAACTTTATTCCGCGTCCCTCGCCACACGCTGCTGCTTATCTTACTACCCCTTTGTGTTGCGGAGCCGCGCGCGCTCCGAGGAAAACTCGAACACCTCTTCTATACCCTCAAGAATATCTCTCGTCCACGCTCTTAACTCGGTTCTCTCGAAGTTACTATTTTACTACCTACCTCCGCCGTTTTCTCCGCGATGGGTCTTTTTTTTCTTCTTTTTCTCTCTCTCTCTCTCTCTTTCTCTCTCTTGCGTTATTCAACACCTTTATTGTTTCTCGTCGTTAATGCCTTTGTGTGTGTTTCGTTATCGACATTCTCGTCTTTTTTTTTTCCTTGCACACGTCGGCTCTTCTTCTGTTTGGTTTTGTTTCTCTTCGTCTTCTTCCACTACTTTATCTCTTCTTTCTTACACATCCGCTTTCATACGTTGGCATCCCGGTTTTTATTATACCCGTTTTATACTTTTATCTCCTTCGCGTGTGTTCGCTTTTATTTAACTGGCTTTCTTCGTCGTTGTCTCCTTCCGAACGTCATATAACCTTTTTTTTTTTCTTACTCTTGATATCGTCGGCCGCGGTTCCTCTATTTTCAAACGCCGCTACGATGCTAACCTTATTCCTCTCACGGCACCCAAATCTTTATTTCGCATCGTCTGAGCGGGGGAGATCCCTCGGAGTTTACGTGAATTTCGGGCAACTTTTAACCTTCCGCGAGCGGCACGACCGATGATGATTCTCCGAGGGTTTTCTCCCAAAAGATGATACGAGAGAGGTCCGGTCTCTGAAAAGCGCGGCGGAAATAACGGATATATTTCATTGCCGTTTGAGCGTGCGGGTTTGAGGGTAAATTTCGCGTCTGGTAGCAGGTCAATGGACAATAAATAGGAGACGAGATGAAATAACGCTCCAACGAATATCAAAGGGGAGAGAGAGAGAGAGACAAAAACAATGATCGTATATAATCCCGTTCATTTCGGAAGGCACGTAAATCAGAACCTCGGCGAATCTCGAAAAGTGGGTACATGTGTGTGTGTGTGCGCGCGCCTATTTCTGGCAATTGCGTCAGTTTCCATTGTTTAACCTTGGACTACTTGAAGCCGCCGCGAACTCTTGTAACGGAATTTCCGCGACCGCGCCGCATCGATTTCCGATCGAGATGAAACGATTTACGCGCGCCCGTTGCGCGCACGCCCCCGATTACGGTTCGCGTTCTTTTCCGGAAGGGACTTCTCTCGGGGATCGATTTACTTTTTCATCGAGGATCTCTTTCGAGAGAGAGAGATAACTAGCGAACACAAAAGTGCGTCTCTTCCCTGCCAATTGCAGTCCCCCGCTTATTATCAATACACGTCTCCGAGATATCAAGTCACCTTAATTAAATCCGCTCACGTAGCAATTAAACTCGCGAGTATTTCCGCACAAAAGTCAATCGGTTTTATATTCGGAAACCGTTTGATCAACAAAATCAACGTCACTCAATCGGCAGAAACGCGCGCGCGTTGCCTGCCTGATTTCGCTCGAACGACCCTGACTTCCTCGCTTTCATTCCAAGATCCCCGACGGGTATCCCACCCTCTTCTTAGTCGGAGGCGAAATCTTGGCGGTAATAATTAACGTCCTCATCATCGGCGCGGGAGAACGTTCAAATAGATTCCGTGACGGAGATAGAGACGCGCCCGTGACACGAGAGATACACAGACATCTGAAAAGGCCTCGAGGCCCTCGTGCCCAAATATATACAAGCGCGCGTATACAAGATCACTCGTAGATGTCCTGCAGCGGCGGATATTCTGAGCCGAGAGAGAGAGAGAGAGGGATCTCTACCTCTCGGAGTAGTTTGCGGAACATGCCGTTGCCGTGATTATACAAGCAATATAGATTCATCGAGCATTTGCGAAATTAGCTGTGTCAGAACGTGTACCTTCTCCATCGCTAATTGCTCTATGCATTCGGTAATCGCGCGCTCTCGCGCGCGAAACCAATTCTCGTCGTTAATCAGACTGATTGTCGTGGAGAATTACGTCCGTGACGTGATCATTAAAGTTGCGCGAGTTAATAAGGTCGGGGGGAGTGAGGAACGGGACGGGACGACTCGCGATTTCGTAACAACGCTAAGTCAAAAGTAACGGGACGACGGCCGATGGCGAGGGAGAAAGTCGGCGGAAATAGTTAATGACGAAGTTGGTCCAAGCCAATTTGGGAAGTTACGTTTACCTCGTCAAAAGACGACAATCCGCGGAAGTCGGACAACCGTGTAAAGGAACTTTTTAAAGAGTTTCGGTCGTTTGTCACGGCACATGACAAACTCTCTTCTCTTTCTCTCTCTCTCTCCGACAAAAGTCAACATGAGCGATAATTAACTTAATTGACATGCGGGCCGAAGTTACCTCTATATATATAGAGTTTCGCTGTTTTTTTTTTTTTTTTTTTACGTGGAATTCCATTTTAATTTCGACGCTTATTTTGGGGTGAATTAAAAGCATTAGTTACAGAAATTCCGCGATCGATCGGAACTGCATTTTCGAGGCGAGTCCGTTTAAAATAGAATTGTTCAGTTCAACAGCGGGAACGAAATTGGCCGTGAACATTCGGCGTAACAATTTTTCAAACACGATTTACAAGCTCGAAAATATATTGGCGTCGGTGCGGAACGCGCGAAAAAGCGAGAGAACGTTTTATAGCGCCGCTAAAATTCATTCAAAATTTTTTGCATTTCTTCGCCGCATCCCTTCCGCGTGAATTCCGTGACGTAATCTCCTCTCTCTCTCTCTCTCCCCTTCAAAAAAAAAAAAATTATCCATCATCGCGCAACCGCGAATTATCAAATGGACGCTCGTGATATTGCATGCGCACGTTAAATGTAGGTCGCAACGTACATGCACGTGGCAAACACTAAAGATCTATGGCACGTAGTATCGCGCATAGTTGTTTCCAGCCGTGCGGAGAAGTTCGGTCGCGTCGTCAAAGTGAAATTGGCCGAAAACTTTCGGCAATTTAGCCCGCGCTCGGGCAATTCACTTCGCGTCCCGCGTAGCTATCAGCTGCGGGAAAACATATCGCGATACATAACGATCTCGACGCGGTTGAAACGCGTCGCCCGCGGACGTGTGGAAAACGAGGTCGAAAAATCGTGTACCTATCCCGCGCGATATGCTATCGCGCGCGCGCGCGCAATGCCGCGCCAATACTTTCCTCGCTTCTGGTTACGTCAAACCGGCACCGATAATGAATGAAGTCGCACGGGACATGTGACGCAGGGACCAATTAGCTGGACCGTTTCTCGTTCTGTTTCCGAAATGACACAGCGCGCCGGATGCAGTAGGCGATGCAAATTGCATTATACAAAAGCAGACGCGCGCGCGCGCGCGCGGCGGTGTCGGAGGCAGAAAATCGCGTATTCACCGAGAATGATCTATCGATACCGGTTTGAGGTTGACCATTTACATTTATTGCGCGTGGCGGCCGCCGGTATTTAAGTGCAGAGACATTTATAATTCGCTAATGAAGATGAATGGTTTTTATGTTTAGCGCTTTTATATGCATAATTTTTTTTAATATTGTACAAAATTATGTAATTTTCAAAAATAACGTAAAACCAGCACAAAACATTCAACGAATATAACACGTCTTCAATAAATATAAATTTAAATCGAGAAGTACTTTTACACGCTGGATGTACGTAAAAAATATAATATTTTTCAAATGTAAGTTAACGCACATGTAAATTAATTGCTCGTTTGATTTCTTAATAAAATTTAAATAATCTCACAATGCTAAAAGAACACTTTGGCCAGAAGTCAAACCCGGATTTCCGCGCGGTTGCCTTTTCAATTGGGTCATCAATTTATTTATTATGTAATGCAAAATAACATCTTACATGAGTTGTTCAATTCGAATCTCTATGTGTATTTATTTACGTTAAAAAAATTATATTTCGCATCCATGGCTGTAAAGTCCTTCTGATTTTAGTACAAAACCTTTTTGACGTAAAAAAAAAAAAATTTGTTAAAAACCTACTTTCGCTTCTGAAAAATGAAATAAAATTGATTTTATCGAGTCGACGTTGAAATTTCAACGCGTCGAGACACGTTTCGGTATATTGCTCGTCGTCACACCTCGATTTATCGTTTCAAGCCGGTGGTGTGGTGTATGTTACACACAGAGGAATGGATAGTAAACTGTAGAGAGATAGAGAGAGAGAGGAATTGTCCAGTCCCACCGGCTCGGTGCTAATAAGCGAGGAACACGAAGACGAGTTATGACAGCTCGGTGTCGCAGGCCCTTTGGTGGGCCGCAATTGCGTGGGCGAACATGTGCCATTGTTCGAACAGACTACAGCCCCCGCAACCTTCTATTAGCATTGGCCGTAGCCGTGCATTCCTCTCTTCGGCCAAGGTGACGACGACCGCGCGTGTGTGTGCGCGCGCGCGCGAGAGCTAGGACCTAGAGGTTATACACGCTCCTACGTTTATGCGCCGTCCCAAATATTCCCCGGCCTTGGAAATAGTTCTAACTGCGAAATAACTTCATTCTGCGCGAGCATTGCGCACTGCTTGAAACGCGGAATCTGGGTTCAGAAAGACTCACTCGCTTGCGAGCTCCACATTGCGAACTTTGTGATTGCAGTTGTTCCCCGAAGTGAATTTGTTATACCTATATCTGTGCAATCGCGAGAGCGATTCTTTCGAAGCGGTCTTTCTCCTCAAGAGAATCTCAAACAGAACGAATTATTTGACGCGCAATTTAGTTTCGATTACGACGGAAGTGACGAGAAAAATTTTTTTCTTCCGTTCGCGATTGTACGATATTTCTCCTCATCGGAGTTGCCATCGGAGATATCACATCTGCAAACTGACTCCGAAGGGGGAAGGTCGAATCGCAGCCCCGACTGCTCCCAACCCTCGCGGTCATGAAGTAAGAAACGCTTAAACCCCACCGCTATCTGAGTTAGGGTAGTTTGACGCGGGGCAGTAAAACGTGACTTTACTCCGGAAATAATATCGGCCATAAAGTCGTGGATAGTAAGGGTAACCAATGTCTGTTCGAAAAGTCAATTTTAGCCGTGCCTGAATCTGGCAGAAAATACTTGCGGCACTTGTACGATCTCATAAACCCCGTTATACGGCTTTCGCGATACCGAAATGATACAATATCACACTATCACCGCGCACTTGTGTAAAATAAAAAA